>ML842040.1:11751-32751 GCA_009831015.1 Picea engelmannii
CATCTTGTTATCTCAATTATCCTTTTCATGCAATTATTTCTTTATGTATCTTGTGGTGGTTGATTTTTATATGCTCTTAGAGTAGATTTAATTTGCATATTGTCTTTTGCAATAAAATCCTAGATTTATTTCTTGTACTTAGATTAGTTCAAGATTTAGATTATTTTCTTTAGGGACTGTTGTCTCCTTATACACACCTTGGAAACGTGGAAGAAATCTTCAATCCACTCAGTGTGTCCTTGGGAGCAAGTGAGAGTTAAGGTGTTGTCACCTAATCCTCAACTCCTCTATCTAGGCCAACTCCTAGCGAAGCCAAGGGGGGTAGTCCCTAACAAATATACTAAGGTTTGAAACTAATATAAGTACAAGAATCGAATCTAGGAGTTTAAACTTTCATTAACCACCATAAAGCAAAATCATACACAGATCAATTATTCACCACAACATACATAAAACATATACTTGCATAAAAAATGATACTTGAGACACAATTGTTAGATGCAAGTAAAATCAAATTTGCTTCAAAGTAAATGACTAAAATAAAAGTGTGAAGCATATGGCTTTGAAAATGTGTAAATGAGACCAGTGCCTTAAAAGTATTCGTGGGCAATGTAGATCAGTGTTTTATTAAGGTTTATTGATGGTAGGTTAATGAGATAAATTTTATTTGCATGAAAAATAAGTGTTTGTCTAAACTAGATTTGGCCCTTTAGAAAAGGTCCCCAAAGTGGAGGTTGAGCAATGTTGAATATCCAACAAGGAGGTCCCTCTGATTTTACACATAAGCTCAAGAAAATGTGGGAGATCCGACAGGGAGAACCTAGATCTCAAAGTACCCACCAGATATCTTCACAGACTCTCTTACGTTTCCACTAAAGAAAAATTCTCTTTAGGATTTCCCTAATTAGTCTATCACCACTGACCATCCCATCGTGTATGAAACTTACTCCCAGCAAATTGAGACTAGCTCGCAACTGGAAGGGTCAGGAACCGCACTGGGAGCTAAGGGAAGTTGTTTATTTTAAACAATAAAGAAAATTATTGAAAGGGAAATGTTTTGTAATTACTAAAGTTTTCACTGACCAACCTCTTGTGAGGAGCTGATGAGACTGTTTATTTCCAAGTTTGAAATTGCATAAAAAGGAAACTAACTAGCAATTAGTATTCCACTTTGCGGAAATGAAATCTAATCTAAATTGTGGTTTATTTTAACCTTTAGAGATGGTTGTGAGTTTATTTGGGCACTTAAATCAAAAGGACAAAAATTGAAGCAAACTAAGACACAGATCCCAAAACACAACACATCCCCCCCCGGGGGACAAGCAAAGTGAGGCATCCTTTGGATCACTGATTTTATTATATTGGTTACAATTTCTCTTTGAAGAGTCTTAAGATCTCTTAAAATGAGATGTGGACCCTGTTATCGTACAGTTTGTAGTTAAGGTAAAAGGTGGATGAAAGGAGGTCAAACTGGAGTAACTGAACCAATCCCACCACTGTCACCTCAATGGAATGAATCTTTCTGTTTAGAGAGGTAAGGACCAGGGGAGACGTCCCCGGTGACCTAGGGTTTTGAGTAGGAAAAAGGCTTAAGAAGGATAAGTGATAATATTCCCCCTCACAAGTCACCACCTGATCAGAAAGTCTGGCTTAATAGCCAATAAAGATAAAAGATAACCGAAAGTAGTAACCAAGTAGTGTACCTGACTGAGACAAAGCAACAAAGAAATTATACATGTGCAAGCTTACTTGTTGGTTAGTACTTCATATAATCAATGACTTTTCTGATAATAAGCAATTTGAGCAATAATATTGACAAAGTAAATAACAGTTTGCACAATAGCAATGATTACAATATCACTTCTCAATAGATGTTAAAGAAACTTTGGCATTCAATGTAACAATATCAACACTTTATAAACTGTAATGATCCCAAGCCAAATTTTTCACTTGGATCACTAACTACCACTGATTTGTTGTTGTGCGGATGTTTATTGAGTTATCCAGTTATTTAGTGCATTCATACAAGATTCATTCAACACATGAAGATCACATTACATTCAAGATATAAAATAAAAAGCAAGATATGACCTTTTATTATGAGCAATATGGAACCAATACAATAGATAACCGATCTGGAATAATCATCAGATGGCTTGGAAGATAATAGATATGAGCTGCTACAAAATGCTCTGTCGATACAAAATAAGCCTTCGAAGGCTGGATAAGAAATGAAGACCAATGCCAAGTGCCAAACCCCTCATTGCTGGAAGATGCCACGCCCTGTTGGATAACCGAACCCCCTCAACAATTCCGCCCTGGTGCCAAAGATGTCCAATCACCTCCAAAAAGACGCCAAATAGTAGATCGGGTGATTGTAAGAACAACCCAGGTGCCCGAATCTCCAATATCCCGCTCAACCTCTATAGATCTGAACTCCTCCACTGAATGGTGCGCCCCACTGGGTGACTGAAACCCTAGGTGATTCGACCCTGACAAGGGAAGCCTCCAAATTCCCTGAAACTCCCTAGGAATGTAGATCGGGCCATGTGAACCCCATAGGAGAAGTTCCAGACTCAGATTCTAAGTGTAACCTTCTAGATCTGAGTTTTACTGAATCACAGGATGCCCCCTTAGCCTCCAAGATGTCCCAATCTGCAGACAAATATATGATGATGATAACCCTCTAGAAAATCCCTCAAACTGATGGTCTTGCCCCTGCAAACAAAACCCAAGTGTCGGAATGGCCCCAGGCCCTCTGGATAAGCTGGATCGAACCTCCCTCTAGATGATGGTGCACCCTTGCTGGAATCACAAGAACAGTATGGCCTGCTAACTTCTGAAGCGCTAGATGGAGATGGGTTGAGAATAGAATGGTGTGGAGGAGTCTTTCATCCCCGAGACCAAGCTGTGGAACAAGGTGAGTGGATATTTCACCACTGAGTTGCTCACAAGGGTTTGTACAACAAAACCCCCAAAATGAATGCTCAAGAGCAATAGCAAACACTAAACCAAAACCAGAATCAATAATAGGTGCACCCCAGCCTCTTACTTTTACTTTTTCCTTCTAATCCTCTGTCGAGTTAGGTTAACTCCCAGGGTTAATATTCTATTCTTCTGTTGAGTTATCTTTTACTCCTTTATCCCTTTCCTTTCTTAAGTCAACTTAAAAATATAACTTTAGCCTCATTGACTTAACCCCTCAGTGTGAGACTATGACCTAGTGGGGGTGCCCAGGCCATTGAGTCTCCTCATCACCTCTCTAAGAGGTGGGGGACATTACAGTCTCCCCTGCTTGAAATTGCTTGTCCTCAAGCAATTCCAAACCTGCTTCTCTTAGCATGTGCTCCTGTTCCCAAGTGGCATCCTCAATGGGTAAATCCTTCCACCTGATCAGATACTCCTTAATACTTCGGTTTCTGAGCCGCTTCTCTCAGACTTCTAATACCTCCTCCGAAATCAAAACAAGCTGTCCCTCCTCATCCATGGGGGGTAATACCTCAATAGGCCTGATGTGTTGATCGAGGGCTTTCTTAAGGCACGAGACATGAAAAACATTGTGAATTTTGTTGCCCTGTGGAAGCTCTAGCTCGTAAGCTACGACTCCTATCCTCCTGCTGACTCTGTAGGGTCTAAAGAAATGTGGCTACAGTTTCTCTGCTCCGCTTCTTTTAATGGAATCTTTCCTGTACGGTTGTAGCCTCAAATAGACTAAATCGCCAACCTCAAAAGTCCGGTCAACTCTATGCTTGTCTGCTTGGACCTTCTGCTGGTTTTGTGCCCTTTGTAGATGATCCTTCAATTCCCTAAGAATGTCTTGGCTTTGCTGTATCCAATCCTGTACCATCGGTGCCCTGCTGTCACTGAATGCAATCTCTACAAATGATAAAGGATCATAGCTATACAAAGCTCTGAATGGTGACATACCAATGGACATATGTTGGGTGGTGTTGTAGCAATATTCTCCCAAATGCAACCATCTGACTCATGCTTTCTGTTGCCCTGCCACATAGTTTCTGAGATAGCCCTCTACCCACTTGTTGACTATCTCTGTCTGTCCATCTATCTGAGGGTGATAGCTGGTGCTTGGGGTTAAGGCCGTACCAACCAACCTGAATAACTCTTGCCAAAAAGTACTCATAAACCTGCTATCCCTATCACTGACAATGGTCTTGGGTAGGTCGTGCAACCTGAAAATCTCCCTGAAAAACAGTTCAGCCACCTGTGCTGCATTGAAGTTGGTAGCTATGGCAAAGAAGTGTGCAAACTTTGTTAACCTATCCACCACTACAAATATGCAGTCCTTCCCTTGCGTCTTTGGTAGCCAGGTGATGAAATCCATGGATATGATTTCCCATTTGTGCTCTGGAATGGGTAAGGGTTGCAAAAGTCCTGCTAGGTGCATGTGCTCATCCTTGTTTGCTTGACATGTCGAACACTCTTTGACGTGCCTAATCACATCCTCCTTGAGTCCTTTCCAAGTGAATCTTTCTCTTACCTACCTGTACGTCTTGCTGATCCCCTGATGTCCCGCCATTGGTGAGTCATGGCATGCCTGCAATACCTTGGCCTTGAAGGTCGATCCAAAAACCAAGAAGATTCGGTCTTTGTAGTAGATGAGGTCATTAATAACCTTGAAATCTTCATCATGTACCTGTCTGTCCAGTAGTTGGCACGCAAACTGATCCTCTACATACTCCATCACTAGCTGGTCCTTCCAATCAACTGTTATCCCTGTTATGGCAAGGATGGATGGTCTCCTGGATAAGGAATCAACCACCACATTGTTATTCCCTTTGACAAACTCAATGTCAAAGTCATAGGCCTGTATTCTACTTACCCATTTTTGTTGCCTCTCGTTCAAGTCCTTCTGTTCCAATAAGTATTTGAGACTGTTATGCTCTGACTTGACAAAAAACCGAGCACCTACCAAGTACTGCCGGAATTTGGCTAGTGCATGCATGATAGCCATAATTTCTTTGTCATAAATGTTATAGAGTAGCTTAGGACCCTGGAGTTTCCGGCTCTCGTAGGCAAGAGGGTGCCTCTTCTGCATCAGTACGGCCCCTATTCCTTCCCCAGATGCATCACACTCCAACGTAAATGGGAGACTGAAATCTGGAAGGGCTAAGACTGGGCACGTACTCATCAAATTCTTCATCTTGTCCATCATTTTTTGGGCCTCCTCGTCCCACTTGAATGATCCCTTCTTAGTGAAATCGGTCAAGGGTGCACACAGTTGAGAGAACCCCTTGAAAAACTTCCTGTAATATGTGCACATTCCCAAAAATCCTCTCAATTCTGTGAGTGTCTTAGGAGTGGGCCATTCCATGATGGCTTCAATTTTCTCCTGGTGTACCTGTACCCCTTTTGCTCCGATAATGTGTCTTAGATAAAGGACCTCTATCATTCCAAACTCACATTTGGACTCCTTAGCATATAGTGACTGTTCCTCCATAATTGACAAAATCTGGTCCAAATGCCTAAGATGCTCCTCCCATGTCTTGCTGTAGATAAGCAGGTCATCAAAGAATACCAACAGGTGCTTCCTTAGCTACTTGTTGAATACATGGTTCATACATGAATGGAACGTAGCAGGGGCATTGGTTAACCCAAAGGGCATCACCAGAAACTCAAAATAACCATAGTGACATCTAAAAGCTGTTTTTGAGACATCTTCCTCTGTCATCTTGATTTGATGATAGCCAGAACGAAGGTCAATCTTAGTGAAGTAGACGGCCCTATGCAATTCGTCCAACAGTTCATCAATCCTTGGTATTGGGTACTTGTTTTTGATGGTCTTTTTATTTAAGGCCCTGAAGTCAATGCACATCCTTAAAGTACCATCCTTCTTCTTCACCAATACTACTGACGAAGCAAAAGGACTACTGCTGGGCCTGATGTGTCCCATGTCCAGAAGTTCCTTGATGGCCTTTTCTATCTCGTCTTTGTACTTCTTGGGGTGTCTGTATGGTGTGGTGATCACCAGTTTGGCCCCTTCCTCTAGCTCAATAATGTGCTCAAATCCTCTATCCGGTGGAACCCTCAGAGGAATAGGCCCAAACACCTTGTGGTGTTTGTCAAGGATTTCCTTGATTTCTAGAGTGTAATGAACCTTGCCTTGTTCATCCACACGTGTCACAATCCTGCATTTGGCTGCATATACTATTTCATCCCTCCAGAAGATGGCTTCCATCCTCTTGGCCGTGACTACCTTTGCAGCATTCCATGTCATGCCCCGAAGCACTACCTTTCGTCCACCCTCCTCTGTGAATGACATTTCCATCGTTTTGTAGTTGGTGGTGATAGGCCCCAATGTGTTGAGCCACTGAACTCCTAGGATGATGTTGGTATTCAAAAGGTCCATGACATAGACATCTTGTATCAACTCATGCCTTCCCAAGGTAAGCTTTAGGCTCGGGATATATCTGTCACAGGGCATGGTGCTTCCTCCTGCAACCTCCACTTTGAATCCTTCAAGTTCTACTGTGGGTATGTGCCTCCTCTTCAGCAATGCTGCATCAATGAAGTTGTGGGAATCTCCTCCATCAATCAAGACCGAGACTCTCTGACCCTGCAAGACCCCCCTCATTCAGAAGGTGTTATACTTGGGCACTCCATTGATAGATGCCAAGGTGGCCATACTATCCTATCCTGTGATTTGTTCCTCCTCTGCATCCTCAGTGGTTTCTACCTCCATGTTCTGTATCTGTCCAATTTCATCTTCTTCTTCGTTATATGAAGTGACCTCAATGTAATGTACTTGTCCACATCCCATGCACTTGTGTGAGGGGTTCCATGGTTCCTTGCATGTGAAGCAGATTTGCTTCCTTCTCAATTCTCTCCTGGTGTTATCATCTCTTCTACCTCGACCCCTGTCATAACCCCTTGGGTCACATCCTCCGTGGTTTATTGGAGGTCTTTGTTCCCTTCCTCCACTGTTAAGAGGCGGTCTAGGTATGAATTTAGGTTTAGCAGCCGGACCCAAATCCCTTGTCTTCCAAATAGCCTCCTGTAGGTTGGTGGGCTTGAAGGAATTTACCCAATCCTTCAAGGGTTCCATCAACCCTTCTGTGAAAAGCATCATGAGCCTGGTCAGGGACATATCTTGTACCATAACTGCCAACTTCTGAAATCCATCAATATATACTTAAGCCGTACCTGTTTGCTCGAGTTGGGTGAGCTCCCGAAAATGTAGCTTAGGATCTCCTTGATCAAATCTATCAATGAGCCTCTGAGTGAACTCTATATAGGACATAATCTGATTGTGACCGAGTGTGGTGAGTCTGTGATACCACCAGTCATGAGCCTTGCCATCCAAGTACATAGTAGCAAACTTGATGGCCTCCATCTCCCTCATGGGGTTGAGCTAAAAGTAAGTATCCAACTTTTGTACCCAAGATTGTGTTGTCATCTTGGTCGTACCATCAAAGTATGGGATTTCTATCTTTCCCGCTCTTCGTTCAAACTCAAAGCTTCCCCTGTGGTTTGTCCTGGGTTGATTTTTGAACTTGAGTTGGCAATACTGGTCTAGGGACATCTGTTTTTGGATCTTCATATCCAAACTGTAGTACTCCTTGGTACTCCTCGCCACTTGTCCCACAAAATCTTCAACCTGTTCCTGTTGCCCTTGCTCATCTATGAATGTGGGCATGTACGGTCTTGGGTTGGCTTTGCCACTCGAATGTCGGCCAAGATGTTCATCTGTGAATGTGGGCATGTATCTCCTAGAATTGATCATGCTGCCCATTTGACCCTGGAGCGTGTCTCCTTCCAAACTTCCTTCGGATCTGGGGGCTTTCTCCGGATTATATCTGATCTCCTCATGGATTCCACTGGATCCACCAGCCTCCTTATGCCCATACATATCAGGGTCTTTCCCTTTATGGGCCATTTGCATTAGAAATTCATTTAGCTTGGATTGGTTCATGTTCATTATCTGCAGGTTCTTGTCAACTCTCTTCAATGTTTCAGAAAGTTCATCCTGTCCCTTTCTGTTGGTTTCATGGTATTCATCCAAATATCGGACCAATGTGCTTTCCGTGCGATTGACGGATTGTTGGAACTTGTTAAATTCCGCTACTATGAGAGTCAAGCCTACAGCCTCATGGTCATCTCCTGAACCTTCCATTTCAGCCTCTGTTTCACTGCTGGGTCTCTTCCTTCGACCCATAAAGATACCACTGTACCTTTGCATGCGCCGATCCTTCCATAGGTTTGGAGGATTGAAGCTCTGATACCACTGTAATGATCCCAAGACAAATTTTTTTCGCTTGGATCACTAACTACCACTGATTTGTTGTTGTGCAGATGTTTATTGAGTTATCCAGTTAGTTAGTGCATTCATACAAGATTCATTCAACACATGAAGATCACATTACATTCAAGATATAAAAGCACAAGCAAGATCTGACCTTTTATTATGAGCAATATGGAACCAATACAATAGATAGACGATATGGAATAATCATCAAATGGCTTGGAAGACAATAGATATGAGTTGCTACAAAATGCTCTGTTGATACAAAATAAGCCTTCGAAGGCTGGATAAGAAATGAAGACCAATGCAAGTGCCAAACCCCTCACTGCTGGAAGATTACACGCCCTGCTGGATAACCGAAGCTCCTCAACAATTCGGCCTTGGTGCCAAATATGTCCAATCACCTCCAGAAATATGCCAAACAGTAGATTGAGTGATTGTAAGAATAACCCAGGTGCCCGAATCTCCAATATCCCTCTCAACCTCTGTAGATCTGAAATCCTCTACTAAATGGTGCGCCCCACTGGGTGAATGAAACCCTAGGTGATTCGGCCCTGACAAGTGAAGCCTCCAAATGCCCTGAAACTCCCTAGGAATGTAGATCGGGATATGTGAACCCCGTAGGAGAAGTTCCAGACTCAGATTCTAAGTGTAACCTTCTAGATCTGAGTTTTACTGAATCACAGGATGCCCCCTTAGCCTCCAAGACGTCCCAATCTGCAGAAAAATATATGATGATGATAACCCTCTAGAAAATCCCTCAAACTGATGGTCTTGCCCCTGCAAACAAAACCCAAGTGTCGGAATGACCCCAGGCCCTCTGGATAAGCTAGATTGAACCTCCCTCTAGATGATGGTGCGCCCTTGCTGGAATCACAAGAACAGGACGACCTGCTAACTTTTGAAGTACTAGATGGAGATGGGCTGAGAATGGAATGGTGTGGAGGAGTCTTTCATCCCCGATACCAAGCTGTGGAACAAGGTGAGTGGATATTTCACCACTGAGTTGCTCACAAGGGTTTGTACAACAAAACCCCCAAACTGAATGCTCAAGAGCAATAACAAACACTAAACCAAAACCATAATGAATAATAGGTGTGCCCCAGCCTCTTAATTATACTTTTTCCTTCTAATCCTCTGTTGAGTTAGGTTAACTCCCAGGGTTAATCTTCTATTCTTCTGTTGAGTTATCTTTTACTCCTTTATCCCTTTCCTTTCTTAAGTCAACTTAAAAATATAAATTTAGCCTCATTGACTTAACCCCTCAGTGTGAGACTATGACCTAGTGGGGGTGCCCAGGCCACTGAGTCTCCTCATCACCTCTCTAAGAGGCAGGGGACATTACATAAACTATGCCTTAACCAATCATTCAATTGCTCTAGAAGTAAAACGAATGTTGCACAAAAGTGTTTATAGCATAAGAAGGTGACACTAGCAATAGGGTTAGTAGGATTAGTCTAGGTTAGGGTTAGTAAAAGTTAGAATTTGTTCAAAGTTTAGAAGTTTGTTTGTGATCAAGTTACTCAAAGCAAGAGGTCTTATACTAGTGCGCTACTAGGGCACATGGAGTCAAAAGAGGCCACAAGGGTTGAAGGACTAAAAGATAATGAAATACCAAAGATAAGAGAGTTAAATGTCGGGGTGTTGCTATGGCAAGGCTTCAACAATGAAACCCTAGGGGAGAAAGGCTCACTAAGGTGTAGAAACCCTAGGCCTTAGTGCTTTCTGCTCCTTCTTTAGCTTGTTGGCAAGATGAAATCGGCTAGCTTGAGCAATATTTCATAGGGATAAAGACAAGAGAGTTAGAAGGTGAAGTGTTGCTAGAGAAAGGCTTCATCAAACAAACCCTAGGGGAAAACAACTCATCAAGGTGTAGAAACCCTAGGCCTTGATGCGTCTTCCTCCTTCTTAGCTCAATAACAAGAGAAAAACAACTATCATAGTAGAGTAGATATAGAGTGTTGCTATGGCAAGGCTCTATCTTACTTCAGCAAAATCAAAATAGCTCTTAACTTGGTAGGGACATGAGACAAGGACATTAACTAGTGCTTGTCACCTAGGGTTTGATTCAACAAATTATAATAAAAAATGCAAGTAAACAAAACTATAACCATTCAATCAAGAAGTGTTGGATAAATTCACTTACATAAACCATGCATTCAAGTAGCAAAACCCTATTTGTAAACCTTCCACCAAGAAGAAATGCCAAAATAGTCCAAAAATGTCTTCCTTCAACAAGTGCACCTCGCAATTTTAGCCAAAACCCTAAGATAGGGCGCAAATTTCAACCCTCACTAATGAGTGAGTGAAAGATGATTATCAAAAAGAGAGTTTTTCTCTCTTACTTATACAATACAAATGACCTTAGTTAAATTTTAGGTCATCAAAAGGACGATAAGGCCAAAGTACACAATAATATTGTTTTACATTAAATGTCATGAATTAAAACACTAATCAAGCAAAAGCAAGACTCCATGCCCCTTCTAGGATGACATTAACCCATTCTAGGGCAAATGTAGCCTCCTGGAGCAAAACGCTAGCCCTCCTTGGGCTTCTCCAACCTGCCACACGTGCCAAACTACCCTGATTGTTGCCCAAAATGTCCATAAGGCTAAATGATGTCATGGGCCTCTTGGGTGATGTCCTAGGCCTTCCAAGGCCAACGTTCCAATGATGAGAGCACAACCCCCCTAGGTAAAGCTCTGCCAGGGTGCCTTTGTGGAACGTCATCCTCTTCTCCGGTGAAAACCCCTTTGTCCTGTCTCTGCCCCCTGCTGGGGTCTCAACATCCATCTGGTGGGCTCTTCAGGCCCATGGAGGTCTGAACTAATCATCTCCCCATGTGTACCTGTCCAATGTGATACCTGTCTGTCGGGCATGATCCTGCACATCAACAACTACGCCCTCCATGGGCTCATAAGTCACAGGGATCATAGCAATGTCAATCACATCTCATCATCAATATTATTAAACATGTGCATAAAACCCCTTTTACTCCAGTCAAGTTCTCAAAGACATTATACAAATCTGCAATACAAGTTTGGAGGAGGTGACAGGGCATCCTATTGGGCTAGTGTCCACTGGAAAAGGGATTCCTCTGGAAGAGATTAAATCCAAGTCATGTAAATGGTGAAGTGGCTAAGGGATGTCCTGACAAGGGGTTAAGTGAAAGCAGGGAAATGCAAGGCTTACATGTGGGTACCTTTGTAGAAGGCGAGTTGCACCTGTCTTGGATGCAAATGTTTCCAAGCCCATTCATGCCATTTTATCCTTTTTTCTTTATTGTTTTTTTCTTTCAAGATACTAATCATGGGACACTGCCCTGGCGTGGTGACCAGTGGTGACAATGTTACCCACAAGCACTTTCACGGATATGAGAAGGCTGGCTCGTGATGAGACCCCCTTTCTCTTGGCCATGCAACCAAGAGCCACTCCCCTATCATGGTAACCAACTTCTAGTAGTGTCATACCGTTAGGTACCCATGGACCTAATAGGTTGGCTCGTGATGAGACCCACCATCCTCTGACTAGGTCTTGTTTTATTATTTTTATGGGTCCCTCTTGTTTCTTGCTGAGAAGCGTTTTACTGCTTTCTCGAGGATCCCTGGGCAAAGCATATCGAGGTTTTGTTTTAAGGCTTTTATCTTTTTCTAGCTTGCTTTTACCTTCTGGACCTTTAGCCTCTTCTTCCCACAAGGCAAGGTGCAACCCTTAAATAATTGGCCAACCCAATGCCTGGACCAATGTAATGGGGTGGATGAGCGGGAAGCAAGATGAAAAAGTGGTAATATGACGAGAGCGGACGATGACTTTTTAGAAATCCCCCCAGTGGCAACTCAAAACCTATGGGCACATGCTTACTAGGGCATCCTGTCATCCCCCCCTAGACATGGTCAAGTGGACAAGTATAAGATCCAAGCATTTGTTAGAAACAAAAGGAATTAAATGCACATATTCAAAGGTTTTTAGGATCAGAGTGACACATACCATGATACCCGGAGTCATTACCTCATGCTGCAAGAACCATCTCTGATGTAGGACCAAGCCGAAGGCGATGGATGTTGTTGCTACTAACAAAGTGGAGGCGTTGAAAGGGAGAAAATATGGACCCTCCAAGGCCATGTTCAAGTCAATCTGGCTCTTGGTACTCCATGTCTAGGATCTGTGGGCCTCGAGACATTAACTCCTAGTTATCCCTAAAAGTGGGGGATAACATCTGGCTCCAACTCGGGGACATGTGCTCATCGTGGAGCACATGAGAATCTCAGCATCTCTGGCATGACCTGCAACTTGCTTGATCTCAATAGAAACTATCAGTAATCATTTGGGGTGGTGATATGTACAAGTGAAAAAGAAAACTACTATAGCATGCAATGCAATGGTATATACAATGAATGAAAAATGCCTACCTACTTACCTGTACTTACCTATGAAGTCAGGTCCCCCCACCCTGGTGGGGTTTGAGGAGGTGCCTGCTGATTGGTAAGGGGCACCTTCTTCCTTCCAAAGTGGACAAGTAGTAAGAGTCATCAACTGATGTTCTTCCAACTTTGAAAGGATCGAGCCAATATTGAGTACTTCCTTTGACATTAGTTGGCTCTCCCTTCTATGTATCCCACATCCATACTACATCCCCTTCCTTGTACTCTTTGATCTTGTATTTGTCTGTTCCCTGAACAACCCTAGTGTACTGTGCAGAGGGAGGGGGGTGGGATTCTGCTGTAAAAACTTCCTGCTGGGAAGGATGAATCAATACGTCACTTTCTCCTGTTTTTAGTAACTCCACGGTCCCAACTTCCTTGTATTTATATTTGTCTAGGATTTGTTGATATTCCTCTTTATTGGGCCATTGAATCTAATTGAAATATTCCTCTATTTCAAAAGGCATATCATTCGGAGAAAACTCAGGAAGACTTTCCATGATCTACTCATGTGCTTTGTCATTTTTGATGGGATTACTAGCTTCTTGCACATGGGTTGTAGTTACGGGTACATTTGGGAGATGACCTGTAGTTTCATCTTTCAAAAGTATATTGACATAAGTAAGGTCTATCTCAAGGGTACCCCCTAGTTTAGAGGCAAACTTCCTAGACAATAACATCTCCCACACATCTGGGACGTCCACTACTACTATGTCCATGTGGATCACTTTTTCGGGGTATTCTTTAAGACAAACTTCGACATTCTCAATTATCCCATGTGTGGGTATGGATTTAGATTCAAAGCCACACACATTCCTGTAAGGTCGTGTGACTTTCAAACCTACTTTTTGCATGACCTTGAAGGACATCATATTAGCACCGGCCCCTGAATCCAACATGCATTTGTTGAGGCTCTTATTATTCATTATCAAGGTCATGAAAAAGGGAGGATGCTCATCGTATTGGACCCTAAAGTGATCATCTTGCAACATAATAGGAGGGTCCATGGGTCCATCTGATCCTTGGAAGAAGTTGTCAAATCGTTCTTTAACAAATGGGACCTTAATGACTTCTCTCAGAGGGATGGTAACGTGCATCTTAGATAGTGCCCCTTCAAAGTCAAAGTTTAAGTCCACCCTCTCGGTTTTGGAAGTTTTTATGAGGATAATGTCCGAGGGTGGAGGTTTCATTTGATCTGTCACAGGAATGGTAGAGATGGGTTGGTTCAACTTCTTTCGTCTATTCACCTGGAATTCTTGTTTTTTCAACTTATTTTTTGATTCCTGGTCTAGGTTATTTATTACTGCCATTCTAGCCAGCCTGGCTGCTTCTTTCATGCCCTCCCGATGTTATTCAGCAGTGATATTTATTTGGGGGCCTTCCATTAGATGACCTATATTGTTCACTTGTTCATGGCCATCATTGTTGTAAGGACACTCATGTTTGTTAATGTTTTATGCCATTATTATAGTTCTTTCCATTTCAATAGATAAGGGCAACATAAGAACAAGATCACGGAGAAATACACATTCACAAGAGACACAACATTTATCCTGGGAAACCCTCTAGGGGAAGAAAACTCAGCAAAAACTTCCTTATCATAAATTGCCAATACAATGTCATGAGATAACTTAAACCAATACAGAAAGTTCTTTCCAAAAGATGCGCCACTCTTCTCCCTTTCTCCAACTGGTAAGTTGCAACTTGCCTCTCAGAAATGAGCAAGTGTGTTGTGTGTCAAAGTGAGGTGCTAGCCTCTCTATATATACAAGTCTGGCACGTGTGAAGTGTCTTCACTGGCAGGGTCGACTTCTCACTCTGGGTGGGTAAACCCACCTTTATTATATTTCTGGGTCTCAATAATAACTGCTAGGGCCGACTTCTTATTCTACCTATTACAATTTTCTGTTGACCAATCCGCAAAAGGGGATTTGGTCCTAATACAATAACTGACATGATCAATCCACAATGGGGATTGATCCTATAAATAATATATCAATAATAATAAGAATACTCTTTGCATTTACATTATTTCAACACTCCCCCTTAACAAGAAGGGTATTCTTCAACAACATCAGGCGAGAGAGGTCTGCATCGTCAGTGGCATCAGGAGGACAGTATCGCCAATATCATCTTGGAACATTGGCTGGCATATCTATAAGTCATTAGAAGTTTTCTTCATCGGCAACATCATCATTCTTGAAAGAATGCCATCATCATCTGCATCAATATGTATCAGTATAAAATGATACCTCATCACAACACTAGGCTGGCACATCACAGTACTACACTGGCTCAATGTCACAGCTGTTAAGCTGGTAGCTCAGTGTCAGTCACATCTTGCTTTACGTCTAACAACTAGGTCAGAAGCAAGGTATACATCATCTTGCTTTACATCTAACAACTGGGTCAGAAGCAAGGAATCATCTTGCTTTACGTCTAACAACTAGGTCAGAAGCAAGGAACACATCATCATCTTTCTTTACATCTAATAGCGAGGTCAGAAGCAAGGAATCATCTTGCTTTACGTCTAACAACTAGGTCAGAAGCAAGGAACACATCATCATCTTGCTTTACATCTAACAACGAAGTCAGAAGTAAGGAATCATCTTGCTTTACATCTAACAACTAGGTCAGAAGAAAGGAACACACATCATCTTGCTTTACATCTAACAACGAGGTCAGAAGAAAGGAATCATCTTGCTTTATGTCTAACAACTAGGTCATAAGCAAGGAACACACATCTTGCTTTACGTCTAATAGCGAGGTCAGAAGCAAGGAATCATCTTGCTTTACGTCTAACAGCGAGGTCAGAAGCAAGGAATCACACATCATCTTTCTTTACGTCTAACAGTGACATCATAAGCAAGGAATAATCTTGCTTTACGTCTAACAGGGAGGTCAGAATCAAGGAATCACAAATCATCTTGCTTTACATCTAACAGTGAGTTCAGAAGTAAGGAATCATCTTGCTTTATGTCTAACAGCGAGGTCAGAAGCAAGGAATCATCTACTCCCCCTTTCAGGGAGGGTCCTTTAGGACTATACCAAGCTTATCTCGAAAGTGTTCAAAATTTACATGAGATAGAGGTTTGGTCAACACATCAACAACCTGTTCATTCTTGCTGACATATAGGAGCTTCAAGGCTCCTCTTTGCACCATGTCATGGATGTAATGATAGCGAATCTCTATGTGCTTCGACCTGTCATGGAATACAGGATTCTCTGTCATTTTTATGCAGCTTTGGTTGTCACATAGGATTGTGGTTGCTTCCATTTCTAGGTCAAATAGATCGGTCAACAACTTTCGAAGCCATATAGCTTCGCAGCTAGCAGAACATGCGGCAATGTACTCTGCTTCTGCTGTGCTGAGAGCAATACTGGATTGCTTCCTACTCTGCCACGAGATCATGGCTGATCCCAAACTGAAACAACATCCGGAAGTGATTTTTCTGTTAGCAACGCTTCCTGCCCAATCTGCATCAGTATATCCACTCAATGTGAAGTTATGATCTCCATCATAGCTGAGACCATAATCTATTGTACCTTTAAGGTACCTTATCACATGCTTTGCAACCACTAGATGAACACGTCTAGGTTCTACCTGGAACTGACTCAAGGTGTTCACTGCAAAACAAATGTCTGGTCTAGTGTTCGTTAGGTACATTAGCGATCCAATAATCTGTTTGTACAATGTGGAATCTATCAAGTTTGACGAAGTATCGACCAACAGCTTCAGCTTCGTTTCCATGGGTGTATTCATGGACTTACATTCTAGCATGTCGAATCTCTTTAAGATTTCGATCATGTACTTTCCTTGGTTAAGGAAGATCTTCTCTGGACTCTGCCATACCTCAAGACCTAAGAAATAATGTGTTAGGCCGAGGTCTTTCATCTCAAATTCTTAAGCGAGTCTCTTCTTACATTCGGTGATGAGATTTTCTTCTCCAGTTAAGAATAAGTCATCTACATATAGCAATAGTATTACTGTCTCGTCATTCATGATTTTGAAGTAGATATTTGAATCAACTTTACTCTTGGTAAAGTCCAAGCTCGTCAAGAAACTATCTATACGGCCATACCAAGCTCCAGGAGCTTGCTTCAATCCATATAAGGATTTCTTTAATCTACAGACATGAGACTTCCTGCCTTCAACCTCAAATCCTTGAGGTTGCTCTATATACACTTCCTCTTCGATGACACCATTTAGGAAAGTTGTCTTCACATCCATTTGGTGCAGCTTCCACTTCATCTTAGCTGCAAGGGATATGATGGTCCTGATCAAAGTGTATCTGGCCACATGAGTGAATGTCTCTTCATAATCAATGCCTTCCTTTTGGGAAAATCCATGAGCGACAAATCTTGCTTTATATTTCTCAATACTTCCATTAGCAACATGTTTTATTTTGAAGAGCCATTTTGATGATACCACATTATTACTTTTTGGTTTGGGAACCATTTCCCATACATTGTTCTTTATTATGGATTGGTATTCCTCTGTCATGGCATCTACCCATTCCTTCTTTTGGATGGCTTCTTCAAAGTAGGTAGGCTCCTCATCTAGGAGATCACACATCAAAGTTGTGTAACTGGAGAATGGCTTTGGTCTTTTCACCTGTCTCGAGGTTCCTTCTAGAACACCATACTTCTCTCCATCTTGAATAAGCTCTCTTGCCCAAGCAGGCTTTATTTTATGGGAGAAGGTCATTTGAGGAGGTTCTTGAACTTCTGTTATATCGTGGTCTTCAGGAGTCTCCTCATCAGGGGAAGTTATGACTTCCCTTACTGGTTATGTAGCTCTGGGAACTTCCCTCACGGATTCTGCAATCCTGGGATTTACAAGTTCCTCTTTATATACTTCTTCAAGCTATCATCTTCTTGATTTCTTAAGTGTTGCTTCTTCATCAAAGGTCACGTCCCTGCTGATCTCAATGTGGCGGTGACCAGGTATGTAGATTTTGAAGGCCTTGGAGACCTCACAGTATCCCACAAATATTCGCTTCTTTCGGGAGGGTTCCAAATTGTTTCTTTTCTCTTTCGGAATGTGTATGAAGACTGGGCAACCAAATAATTTGAGATGGCTTACCTCCGGCTTCTTTCCGATAAACATCTCTTCCGAGGTCTTGAACCCAAGTGCGCTATGGGATAATCGGTTCTGCACATAAACAACTGCCATTGCTACTTCTTCCCATAAGCACATAGGAAGATCTTGATCATGGATCATGGTCTTTACAACTTCTATAATTGTTCTGTTCTTTTGTTCAGCTACACCGTTTTGTTGAGGATTATAGGGAGTAGTGAGTTCCCTCTTGATCCCAACATCTTTGCAGAAGTTCATGAACTCTTTTGAGGTATATTCTCCTCCATTATCTGACCTGAGTATCTTAATCTTTCTTTCAGAAAGATTCTCTATCAAGGCTTTGAATTCCTTGAATTTGTTGAATACTTCATCTTTAGATTTCAAGAAATATATCCAGGTCTTGCGAGAATAGTCATCAATAAATTATACATAGTATACATACCCGCTAATGGAGGATGATGGCATTGGGCCGCATACGTCTGAGTGAATGAGTTTTAGTTCTCCTTCCGCTTTGCTGTCCCTTTTCGAAAAAGGGTTCTTGATATTCTTCCCTTGCGCACATCCATTGCATATGCCTTCTTGATCGACCTTGAGTTCTAGTAATCTTGTGACAGCTTTGCATATGTATGGTAGTGCCTTGTAGTTTATGTGGGCTAATATTCTATGCAAAAGGTCGCATGAGTTTTCGATGGCATGGGTCATGGCAGTCTCTGGGTGACCCTTCAGCTTATATAAGCCATTTTCTTCATTTCCGATGAAGATTGCTTCATTTATGGTTTCTCCTTTAGCCCACATAAGAACTTCTCCATCTATAAAGGCAACTCGGTAGCCTTTATTATCTAAAGTTGATATGGAAAGTAAGTTCTTCTTCAAGCCTGGTACATAGAGTACGTCCTTCATCTTTATGGAGTTTTCTGAATCTAGCTTGTAGTTTGATTCTCCCACTCCCTTGATGGGATATTGGTAATCATCTCCAAGTGTCACTTTCTGAGAAAACTTCTTTTCTGAAATACAAGAGAGAGTACTTCCCTTACCCGTCATGTATTTTGATGCATCGCTATCAATGAGCCATGTGTCCTCTCCAAGTGATACAGATCCTAAGAGGGCCAAGATCAAGACATGGTCCTTAATCATCTTCATAGGTGGTTCTTCATCTTCGAATATGTGGACATGTTGCCTCTTGTGTTTCCTCTTGTATTCTTCTCTTCTAACTGGACAAGGATTCGCCTTGTGTCCCATCTTATCACAATGATAGCATTGTATGGATGAAAGATTTCTTCCCTTGCATTGTCCTTTCTTCTAGAAACTTCTTGGATGAGATTCTTTGTTATTGAATTTGTTTGATGGTTGAGGCTCTCTATGAGTTTCCCTTTTGAAGTAGGGTTTCTTCCTTCCTCCTTTTGTATGAGTAGTTAGGGCTTGACAATCATCCCTTGCTAGTAGTGCTTCACAGTTAGCTACCCTTGTCTCTTCTTGGATGCATTCTTCCCATAGGCTCTCAAACTGCAGTTTCTCCTTTATGGCACATATCGTCTGGATGAAGGCATCCCAAGGTCTTGTGAGACCATTTAGGGACGTCATTACGAATTCGTCTTCATCTATGGTGTCTCCAATCGCTTTTAACTGTTCTTTAATCTCCGAGATTCTGGAGAAATATTCTTGAATCGTTTCTCCTTTCTGCATCTTGGTATTCTTCAATTGAGATATTAGGTTCATCTTTTGGTTGATGTTCTTTCCTTCGTACAGTTTTCTTAGAGAGTCAAACATCTCTTTCAGAGTGTTCTTGGATGATACATACGGGATCAAGTGGTCTTTGATTGAATCTGCAATGATTCTTTGAGCCTTGATTGAGTCTTTCTGATGCTTTTCTTTCTCTACGACATCTTCAGGTTCCAACACTTCTTCTTTGATGAATCTTGCTAGGTCATTCTCTGCAAGGATCAGACTGATCCTATACTTCCATCCACGGAAGTTGTCTATGTCTTCTAGTTTCTCAACAAGCTTTGTGCTTGCAGACATCTTGTACTTGAGGCTATGAAAAATGACCAAAAATGAAAATGCTTAAAATCATTTTTTGACCTTACCAAGAGGTGCGCTTGGCTGAGGCGAGTAGCCTGGTGTACTTGGATATGAGAAAATCCAACTTTTGCCTTCCCAAAATTGATCTGCGGATTTCTGGACTGGTGCTTCTGGTTTTCTGGTACTTCTGGTACTCTGGTACTTCTGGTACTTATGGTACTTTGTGAAACTAGGGTTTTACTTTCCTGGAGATTCAGCCACTGAAAAGGTGCGCTATAGGTGCCAAAATGATCCTTGGGGGAGGGCACAACTTTCTAGGTGGTTTTGGAGCTGAAAAACTTCACTTTTGAAAAACCCTAATTTGCAGGTACTGCAACAGTGACGTTTTTCTCTTGTGAAATATGCTTCCTTGAGGTTGGCTCTGAAACCATGTTAATGTTTTATGACATTATTATAGTTCTTTGCATTTCAATAGATAAGAGAAACATAAGAACAAGATCACTGAGAAATACACATTCACAAGAGACACAACATTTATCTTGGGAAACCCTCTAGGGGAAGAAAACCCAGCAAAAACTTCCTTATCATAAATTGCCAATACAATGTATGGAGATAACTTAAACCAATACAGAAAGTCCTCTCCAAAAGATGCGCCACTCTTCTCCCTCTCTCCAACTGGTAAGTCGCAACTTGCCTCTCAGAAATGAGCAAGTGTGTTGTGTGTCAATGTGAGGCACTAGCCTCTCTATATATACAAGTTTGGCACGTGTGAAGTGTCTTGACTGGCAGGGTCGAATTCTCACTCTGGGTGGATAAACCCACATTTATTATATTTCTGGGTCTCAATAATAACTACTGGGGCCAACTTCTTATTCTGCCTACTACAATTGTCTGTTGACCAATCTACAAAAGGGGATTTGGTCCTAATACAATAACTGACATGATCAATCCACAATGGGGATTGATCCTATAAATAATATATCAATAATAATAAGAATACTCTTTGCAGTTACATTATTTCAACGATGTTCCCAATGTTCTTCACTACACTGCAAGCACCATGGATTTTCATCCACAATATTTGTAGGAGACAAAGTGTTTGGAACCTCTTGATCATTCTTTGGTTTATAGAATTGGTTCCCCTTTTGGAATTGACCTTTGTATGGGAACCTAGGCGCTTGGTTCTGGGCTCTTTCCAGGTTGACAATTCTATTCATCAT
>ML842040.1:35771-51738 GCA_009831015.1 Picea engelmannii
TTCAGGAAAAGGAACAACAAGGTGAAGAGGACCATTTGTGACGCAGTTTGTGACCATATCATACCCCATTTGACGGGGAAGGCTTGTGCATACGAGATGTGGGCATCTCTATGCAAGTTGTATGAGATCTCCAATGAGAACCGAAAGATGGTTCTTCATGATTGACTCAGGGGCATTCGCATGCTCAAGGATGAGTCGGTAACTTCATTCCTTGGTCGCTTCACTCAGATAAGAGACGAGCTTCGAGCCATCGGTGAGGTTGTTGACCCTAACTCTTTGGTGAGGAAAGCTATGAATAGCTTCACCAAACCGTGGGGTCCATTTGTACGTGGCATAGTTTCCAGAGAGGTCATGCCTACATGGGAGAGGATGTGGGATGACTTCGTCCAGGAGGAGATTCGGTTAGCAGCCGAGGCTTCTGGACAATGACAACAACAGCAGTAGCAGATTGGTCAGGGTGAGGAGGATCTTTCTCTTTGGACAAAGGGCAAGAAGAAGGCCAGCCGTGGGGGTCGACAGGGTCCCAAGTTTGGGGCCCCACCATAGGGGAGTAGAGGAGGAGAGAACAGTAGTGGTCAAGGCAGTGGTCAGAAGAGAGATATGAGAAAAGTGAAGTGTTTTGTTTGTAATAAGTTTGGGCACTATGCTGGATAGTGCCCAAACAAGGAGAAGAAGAAGGGTGGTACCGCAGCTACAATAGAGGAGATTGACTTTCAGACACAGTTTCAGAGAGAGTGTGCTTTCCTCACATGCCGCACTTTAGTTGAGACAACACCCAGGATCTGGTATATTGATAGTGGGTCTTCGAGCTATATGACTGGATATCGAGAGCATTTCTTTGATCTTAGAGACACTGAGGTCAGGATTGAGATTTCTCTTGGAGATGACAGAGTTGTCACAGTTGCAGGGGTTGGAACGGTTTCTTTTCAGAGAGATGGCTTGCCACCTATATCGTTCATGGACGTTCTTTATGTCCCTGGCATGAAGAAGAATTTGATATCAGTTTCCACCCTCCAGGATAGAGGTCTTGAGGTGACATTCAGAGGCATCAAGGTATTGATTCATCCTCGGGGTTCTCCATGTGCCTCAGTACAGGTGATTGGAGTGAGAGAGGGGAAACTATTCAAATTTCTTTTTCAGCCACTTCATGCATTGGCAACGAGCAACGATAGCAACAGATAGTTATGTGAGTTATGGCATCGTAGGATGGCCCACCTACATCATGGGGTTCTTGGAGGACTGAGAGAGATTGTGACCGGAGTGCCACAGATCAGCATAGAGCATCAGGATGTTTGCAGAGGGTGTGCGCTTGACAAGTTTGCCAAGGCATTGTTCCCCAGTAGTGACACCAGTTCAGCTGGGATATTAGATTTAGTACACACAGACGTGTGTGGGCCCATGACTCAGAGGTCCTTGAGTGGTTGTGAGTATTATCTCACATTTATTGATGACTAGTCGAGGAAGACTTAGATGTATTTCCTGAAGGCCAAGAGTGAGGTCTTCACATGGTTCCAAGAGTTCAGAGCTCTTGTGGAGAACCAATCGGGAAAGAGGATCAAGGTCTTGCAGTCGAATAATGGGGGATAGTATTCCTCGAGACAGTTTGTAGACTTCTGTGCACAACATGGCATCAAGAGACATATGACCGTACCTTACAACCCCCAGTTGAACGGGGTTGCCGAGAGGAAGAACCGGGCCATTATCGGTGCAGTGAGATCTATGCTGCATGATCAGAGTTTGCCTTTGTATTTGTGGGCAGAGGCATGTGCTACTGCAGTTTACCTGTAGAACAGGAGCCCCCATAGGATTTTGGGGGAGATGACTCCTGAGGAGGCCTTCACTGATAGGAGGCCCGATGTCGAGCACATCAGGATATTTGGGTGCTCGACCTTCTCTCATGTCCCCAGGGAGAGGAGGACAAAGCTAGACCCCATAGCCCAGCAGGGGATTCTAGTTGGATACTCAGAGGTGTCAAAAGCCTATCGCATTTACATTCTGCCACTTAGGAAAGTGGTGGTGAGCAGAGATGTTAGATTTGAGGAGGATAGGGATTTTGCGAGATCTCTTGAGTCGAGAGTTGGAGTTGAGGATGATGCAGAGTTTCCAATTGCAGTCTCAAAGGGAGCACAACCTCAGTTGTCAGGTACACCAATATCAGGGGTGACAGGGTCACCATGCACAACTTCAGGGTCATAGTCAGATCATGTTCAGTTAGATGGGGCACAGACTTCAGGAGGAGGTGTACATAGAGCAACCACAGGGGTTTGAGGTGAGTGACAGGGAGACTCACGTGTGTCTTCTGAGGAAGGCACTATATGGTCTGAAGTAAGCTCCCTGAGATTGGTATTCATAGATTGATACTTATTTTCTTTAGATGGGCTTCGAGAAGAGCGATGGTGATCCAAACCTCTATTTCATAATTAGGGGTGAGGACATGCTCATTCTCATTTTGTATGTGGATGATTTATTCATTACTGGAGCCGGGGATCTCATAGCTGAGTGCAAGTTGGGACTTGCATCGGAGTTTGAGATGAGTGATATTGGATTGATGCACTACTTTCTGGGTATGGAGGTATGGCAGGAGGAGGGTCACATATTTCTCGGGCAGGGGAAGTATGCAACAAATATTTTGAGCAGATTTCAGATGGAGGACTGCAGAACCATGTCTACACCTATGATCACCAACTTGAAGAAGCTTAGTGCATTAGATAGCCAGTTGGTGGATGCCACAGTATACAGGCAGTTGATCGGTTCACTTATGTATCTGGTTAACACCAAACCAGATATATGTTTTTCCGTGAACACACTCAACCAGTACATGGTTGAGTCAAGGAGTGTTCACATGGTTGGGGAGAAACACGTCTTGAGATATGCTGCTGGGACAGTGGACTATGGCCTAGACTATGTCAGGGGAGATGGAGTCAATTTGGTTGGCTACACAGATTCAGATTGGGAAGGATGTGCCGCTGACAGGAAAAGCACCTCATGGTGCTGCTTTAGTTTGGGGTTAGGACTTGTTTCCTGGTTTAGCCGAAAGCAGAAGTCAGTTGCTTTGAGTTTGGCCGAGGTAGAGTATATGGCGGCCAGTCAGTCCAGTTGCGAGGCCATTTGGCTTCACAAGATACTGGTTGGTTTATTTGGTCAGGAGATGTCTCCGACTGTCATTCATTGTGATAATCAGAGCTGCATAAAACTCTTTGAGAATCCAGTGTTTCATGACCAGTCGAAGCATATTGAGATCAGGTACCACTTCATTCGTGACTGGGTTTAGAGAGGGGCAGTTCAATTGCAGTATATATCTACAGATGACCAGGTAGCATATATTCTCACCAAGGCCCTGCCACGGGGCAAGCATGTCTATTTCAAAGACAAGATGGGCTTGATGAGGAACACCTTCCTCGGTAAGAGGGAGTGTTGAGTTTTGTACCTTGGGAGGTGTTCCCCATGTGCTTATGACCTCCTTAGCACATGAGGGAAGGACATTACACTTTGTACCTTGTACTTTTGTCTAATTTCACTTTGACTTTGGATAAAGTGAAATTTAGTCATTTTGGCCTAAAATGACTATTAATTCACAAAGAGGTGAATTAGAGACACAAAGTTGACTTAGGAAACTTAACCCTAAGTGGGTTTGTGATTTAGATATTCATGGGGAGATCTCAACCATCGATTATATGGGAGATGAGATGATCTCCACCCTTGAATATCTAGGTTTCCTTTTGGGAGTCAAAGAGGGGCGCAAAGGGTGAAGGAGGGGCGCATTCTTCATTTTGTCTTTAGCTTGTTGTGAGAGGAGCTCTTGGAGGATCGAGATGAGGTCAGTTTTGTGAGGATTATTGAGGGAGGTCGCTTGCTTTCATTGATGGAGGCTTGGAGCTACTTGCCTTGATTATTTACTGGAGCTATTCTACTTCTGAGAGGGGCGCATTAGCCGTGGAGGTTGATTCGTACCTGGTGGGATATCTAGCCATCAGATTGTAGTGAGATTAGTTTCAGAGGGAGGCCATCTACTAGATCTTCATTCCCGTGGAGGGGTTTTCATATCTGAGCTCACAATTGGCAGTTGGAGCAGATTTAGTGGTTCTGGCAGTTTGCATGAGGGGCGCATCTGTTGATTTAGAGCTTGTATATTAGCTCAGTTGGAGTTTCTATTGTATTAGGTTCTTTCATATATTGTGTTTAATATAACCCTTCATCTTCTTTCCTCATATATACACACATATTCCAAATTCTTAGATCTGTTCATATTTAGCAGTAAACGATGTTTAGGTGTGTTATGTAAAAATTGAGATGCATGTACTAATTTCTGGTGACAAAAATGACATGCTAGAGAACCCAAAATTGAGAACATAACCATAACAAATCAGTAAAATAATTTTGGACTGTTGGTTGTTATAAAACAACAGAAAACAAATTGACTTACAGTTGAAACTTAGAGCCTTTCTTTGGTCAAAGACAGACCAAGAAGGCAAGCTGATAGGACCTGGAATTTTCACACAAAGGTGTTTATAGCATAAGAAGGTGACGACAGCAATAGGATTAGTCTAGGCTAGGGTTAGTAAAAGTTAGAATTTGTTCAAAGTTTAGAAGTTTGTTTGTGATCAAGTTACTCAATGCAAGATGTCTTAGACCAGTGCGCTACTAGGGCATATGGAGTCAAAAGAAGCCGCAAGGGTTGAAGGAATAAAAGATAATGAAATACCAAATACACGAGGGTTAAATGTCGAGGTGTTTCTATGGCAAGGCCTCAACAATGAAACCCTAGGGGAGAAAGGCTCACTAAGGTGTAGAAACCCTAGGCCTTAGTGATTTCTCCTCCTTCTTTAGCTTATGGGAAAGATGAAATCGGCTAGCTTGAGCAAGATTTCATAGGGATAAAGACAAGAGAGTTAGAAGGTGAAGTGTTGCTAGAGCAAGGCTTCATCAAACAAACCCTAGGGGAAAACGGCTCATCAAGGTGTAGAAACCCTAGGCCTTGATGCGTCTTCCTCTTTCTTAGCACAATAACAAGAGAAAAATGGCTAGCTTAGTAGAGTAGAGATAAAGTGTTTCTATGGCAAGGCTCTATCTTACTTCAGAAAAATCAAAATAGCTCTTAACTTGGTAGGGACATGAGACAAGGACATTAACTAGTGCTTGTCACCTAGGGTTTGATTCAACAAATTATAATAACAAATGCAAGTAAACAAAACTATAACCATTCAATTAAGAAGTGTTGCAGAAATTCACTTACATAAACCATGCATTCAAGTAGCAAAACCCTAGTTGTAAACCTTCCACCAAAAAGATATGCCAAAATAGTCCAAAAATGTCTTCCTTCAACAAGTGTGCCTCATAATTTCATCCAAAACCCTAATTTAGGGTGAAAATTTCAGACCTAACTAATGAGTGAGTGAAAGATGATGATCAAAAAGAGAGTTTTTCTCTCTTACTTATACAATACAAATGACCTTAATTAAGTTTTAGGTCATCAAAAGGTCGTCAAGGCCAAAATACACAATAATATTGTTTTACATTAAATGTCATGAATTAAAACCCTAATCAAGAAAAAGCAAGATGCCATGCCCCTTCTAGGGTGACATTAACCGTTTCTAGGGCAAATGCAACCTCCTGGAGAAAAATGTTATCCCTCCTTGGCTTCTCCAGCGTGCCACACGTGCCAAACTACCATGACCATCGCCCAAAATTTCCATAAGGCTGGATGACATCATGGGCCTCTTGGGTGACGTCCTGGGCCTTCCAAGGCCAATGTTCCAATGAAGGGGGCACAACCCCCCTAGGTAAAGCTCTGCCAGGGTGTCTCTGTGGAACGTCCTCCTCTTCAACTGTGCAAACCCCTCTATCCTGTTTCTTCCCCTTGCTGGGGTCTCAACATCCATATGGTGGGCTCTTCAGCCCCATGGAGGTCCAAACTAATCATCTCTCCATGTGTACCTGTCCAATGTGATACCTGTCCATCGAGCATGATCCTGCACATCAACAGCTACGCCCTCCATGGGCTCATAAGTCACAGGGATCATAGCAATTTCAATCACATCTCATCATCAATATTATTAAACATGTGCATAAAACCCCTTTTACCCCAGTCAAGTGCTCAAAGACATTATACAAATCTACAATACAAGTTTGGAGGAGGTGACAGGGCGTCCTATTGGGCTAGTGTCCATTGGAAAAGGGATGTTTCCGGAAGAGATTAAATACAAGTCATGTAAATGGGTGAAGTGGCTAAGGGATGTCCTAACAAGGGGTGCAGTGAAAGCAGGGAAATGCAAAGCTTACCTGTGGGTGCCTTTGTAGAAGGCGAGCTACACTTGTCCTGGATGCAAATGTTTCCAAGCCCATTCATGTCATTTTATTCTTATTTCTTTATTACTTTTTTCTTTCAAGAGAATAATCAGGGGACACTGCCCTGGCATTGTGACCAGTGGTGACAATGTTACCCACAAGAACTTTCATGGATATGAGAAGGCTGGCTTGTGATGAGACCCCCTTTCTCTTGGCCATGCAACCAAGAGCCACTACCTTAGCGTGGTAACCAGCTACTAGTAGTGTCATACTGTTAGGTACCCATGAACCTAATGGGCTGGCTCATGATGAGACCCCCCATCCTCTGACTAGGTCTTGTTTTTTATTTTTATGGGTCTTGTTATCACACAGTTTTTAGAAAGGATAAAGGCTTGAGGTTTGAAGGTAAAACTGGCGTAACATGAACCAATCCCACCCAATGTCACCACAATGGGATGGTTCTTTCTCTTTAGGGAGGTGAGGCCCAAGGGAGACATCCCCGATGACCTGGGGTTTTGAGAGGGCAAGAGGATTATAAGACAAGGATAAATTCCCCCCCTCACAAGTCACCACTGAACAAATAGTCCCAGCTAAACAACCAATAATAAAGTAAAACCCCCCAAAGATAAACCTGCCCAAGACAAAGCAACAAAAAATGATATATGCAAGCTAATTCAATGGGTTAGTACTTCATATAAAGAGATGACTATTTGATGAACATATAAGCAATTTTGGCAATAAATATTGACGAAGTCAATGTTTATAAATAGCAATGAAAATTATCACTTCACCAATAAGTACTGGAACAATATGGAATTCAATGTAATAGATCAACACTTCATTTAATTTATTCCTTTAATCATCATTCAAGTGCTTATGAAACAAAATGTCTACTTGCACTAGTGATATTATGGCTAAAGATGACGACAACATATAGGGTTAGCAGGTTAGTTTAGGCTAGGGTTAGTTAAGTTAGGGTTTTGATTCAAGAGTTTGAGAGTAGTTTTGATCAGGCTCACTTCAATGCATGAGGTCTTAGGATCAGTGCCTTAGGGTTAAATGGAGTCAATAGTGAAGGACGCAAGAGCTGAAGGAGACAAAAGTCAAAACGGCTAAGGACTAGAGGGAGAGACTTTGAGGTGTTCCTAAGGCAAGGCCTCAAAGTCAAAACCCTAGGGGAGAGAGGCTCACTTTTGTGTAGATGAACTAGGCCTCAATGCTCTCTCCTCCTTCCTTAACTCAAATGGAAAAACACCTAGCTGAAAAGATGAAGCATAAAACCAAAACTAGAGGGTTTGATGAGGCAAGGTGTTGCTACATCACAACCTTTTCAACAAACCCTAGAGAAAAAATGGCCCTAAGTGTAGTGGACCTAGGCTTAAGACGTCTTTCTCTTCTTGGCCTTTCGATAGTATGGCTAGCAATAGAAGAAGAAAGGAAGGGAGTGTAGCAACGACTAGGCTCTCTCCTTCTTCAATGGCTGAAAATTTATCTCAAAGGGGACATGAGACAAGGACCTACTTGTGTGCTTGTCACCTAGGGTTTTGTTCAGTAAAATCATAAACATATGAAAGAAATTAAACTACAACCATTCATTCAAGAATTTTTGCAGAAAAATACTTACAATTCACCAAGAAATATCAATGCAAACCCTAGTTGTAACACCTTCCTTCAAGAGAAATGCCAAAACATTCCAAATTAATCCTCCTTCAACAAGTGCGCATCACTAAATCAACCAATAACCCAAGAGAGGGCGTGAATCTCAGACCTCACTAATGAGTGAGTCAATTGTGATGAAAAAATGAAGGTAAAAATCCCTCATTTATACAGTACCATGACCTAATTTTACATTTTAGGTCATGTAAAAGGCCGACAAGGCCAAAATACCAAATCATATTGTTTTTACATTAAATTTTTAAACTAAAACCCTAATCAAGTTGAAAAGAAGAAATAATCCCCCTTAAAGGAGACGACATCCCCTTCTAGGGAAAATGGCGCATCCTGGAGCAAAACGTTAGCCCTCCTTGGGCTTCTCCAACCTGCCACACGTGCCAATGTTGCCTAGTCTGCCTCCCAAGACATCCATGAAGCTGGGTGACATCATGGTAAAGATGGTGACGTCCTAGGCCTTCCAAGGCCAACGTTCCACTGAAAAAGGGCCATCCCCCCTAGGTCAAGTTTTTCCAGGGTGCCTCTAGTGGAACATCCTCTTCTTCTCTGGTGCAAAGCCCCTGATCCATCTTTGCCCTGTCTCTGCCCCCTGATGGGGTCCAACATCCATCTGATGGGCTCTTTAGCCCCATGGAGGTCCGAACTGATCATCTCCCCTTGTGTACCGGTCCAAATGGTACCTATCCGTCGGGCATGGTCCTGCACATCAAAAGCTACGCCCTCCATGGGCTCATTAGCCATAGGGATCATAGCAATGTCAATCACATCTCATCATAAATATTATTAAACATGTGCATAAAATCCCTAAAAAATCAGTTAACAGCTCAAAGACGTTACACAAGGCTACAATACTAGTCTGGTGAAAAGGACAAGGCCTCTTATTGGGCTAGTGTCTAATGGAAAAAGAAAGTTCCCGGAAGAGACCTCATCCAAGCCATGTAAGTGGGTGGTGTGGTCAAGGGATGTCTAAGCATATGGGTGCAGTGAGGGCCAAGGATGCAAGAGATGTTACTTGTGGGTGCCTTTGTTAGAAGGTGAGCTATACCTGTCATGGATGCATTTTTTCCAAGCCCATTCTTGCCTTTATTCTTTTATTCTTTTTATCTTTTATCATTTTTTCTCTTTTTTTCTCAAGAGCTAATCAGGGGACACTTCCCTAGCATGGTGACCAGTGGTGGTAGCGTTACCCACAAGTACTTTCATAGAAATGAGAAGGTTGGCTCGTGATGAGACCCCCTTTCCCTTGGCCATGCAACCAAGAGTCATTGCCCTGGCGTGATAACCAGCTGGTGGCAATGTCATACTGTTAGGTACCCATGGACCTAATAGGCTGGCTCGTGATGAGACCCTTTATCCTCTGGTAAGGTCTTGTTTTATTATTTTTCGGGTCCCTCTTGTTTCTTGTTGAGAATCCTTTTATTGCTTTCTAGGGGATCCCTGGGCGAAGCATCTTGAGGTTTTATTTTTAGGCTTTTATCTTTTACCAGATTGCTTTTACCTTCTAGGCCTTTATCCCCTTCTTCCCATGAGATAAGGTGCAATCCTGAAAATAGGTCAACCCGATGCTCAAACAAGTGAAATGGGATAAGTGAGTGGGAAACAAGATGGAACAGTGGTGCTGTGATGGGAGCGGATGATGGATTTTCAGAAATCCCACCAGTATGAAACCAAAACCTATAGACATCGGCTTACTAGGGCACCCTGTCAATCCCTCCAAACAAGGTCAAGTGGGCAAGTGTAAGATCCAAGAAGTTGTTAGAAATAAAAGGAATCAGATGCATACATTCAATGGTTTTGATGATCAAAGTGACACATACCATGATACCTGTGTTAATGTTTTATGCCATTATTATAGTTCTTTGCATTTCAATAGATAAGAAAAATATAAGAACAAGATACACATTCACAAGAGACACAACATTTATCTTGGGAAACCCTCTAGGGGAAGAAAACCCAACAAAAACTTCCTTATCATAAATTGCCAATACAATGTCAAGAGATAACTTAAACCAATACAGAAAGTGCTCTCCAAAAGATGCACCACTCTTCTCCCTCTCTCCAAATGGTAAGTCGCAATTTGACTCTCAGAAATGAGCCAGTGTGTTGTGTGTCAAAGTGAGGCACTAGCCTCTCTATATATACAAGTATGGCATGTGTGAAGTGTCTTCACTGGTAGGGCCGACTTCTCACTCTGGGTGGGTAAACCCACCTTTATTATATTTCCGGGTCTCAATAATAACTGCTGGGGCCGACTTCTTATTCTGCCTATTACAATTGTTTGTTGACCAATCCACAAAAGGGGATTTGGTCCTAATACAATAACCGACATGATCAATCCACAATGGGGATTGATCCTATGAATAATATATCAATAATAATAAGAATACTCTTTGCTGTTACATTATTTCAACACTCTCCCTTAACAAGAAGGGTATTCTTCAACAACATCAGGCGAGAGAGATCTGCATCATCAGTGGCATCAGGAGGACAGTATTGTCAATATCATCTTGGAACATTAGCTGGCATATCTATAAGTCATCAGAGGTTTTCTTCATCGGTAGCATCATCATTCTCGAAAGAATGCCATCATCACCTGCATCAATATGTATCAATATAAAATGATACCTCATCACAACACTAGGCCGGCACATCACAATACTACACTGGCTCAATGTCACAGCTGTTAAGCTGGTAGCTCAGTGTAAGTCACATCTTGCTTTAGGTCTAACAACTAGGTCAGAAGCAAGGTATACATCATCTTGCTTTACATCTAACAACGAGGTTAGAAGCAAGGAATCATCTTGCTTTACATCTAACAACTAGTTTAGAAGCAAGGAACACATCAACATCTTGCTTTACGTCTAACAATGAGGTCAGAAGCAAGGAATCATCTTGCTTTACATCTAACAACTAGGTTAGAAGCAAGGAAGACATCAACATCTTTCTTTACGTCTAACAACGAGGTCAGAAGTAAGGAATCATCTTGATTTACGTCTAACAACTAGGTCAGAAGCAAGGAACACATCGACATCTTTCTTTATGTCTAACAAAAAGATCAGAAGCAAGGAATCATCTTGCTTTACGTATAACAACTAGGTCAGAAGCAAGGAACACATCATCATCTTGCTTTACGTCTAACAGCGAGATCAGAAGCAAGGAATCATCTTGCTTTACGTCTAACAACGAGGTCAGAAGCAAGGAATCCACATCATCTTGCTTTACGTCTAACAACAAGGTCAGAAGCAAGGAATCATCTCGCTTTACATCTAACAGCGAGGTCAGAAGCAAGGAATCACACATCATCTTGCTTTACGTCTAACAACGAGGTAAGAAGCAAGGAATCACACACTCCCCCTTTCAGGGAGGGTCCTTTGGGACTATACCAAGCTTATCTTGAAAGTGTTCAAACTTTACACGAGATAGAGGTTTGGTCAACACATCAACAACCTGTTCATCCGTGCTGACATATAGGAGTTTCAAGGCTCCTCTCTACACCATGTCACGGATGCAATGATAGTGAATCTCTATGTGCTTCGACCTGTCATGGAATACAAGATTCTCTGTCATTTTTGTGCAGCTCTGGTTGTCACATAGGATCGTGGTTGCTTCCATTTCTAGGTCAAATAGAACGGTCAACAACTTTCGAAGCCATATAGCTTCGCAGCTAGCAGAACATGCGACAATGTACTCTGCTTCTGCTATGCTGAGAGCAATACTGGATTGCTTCCTACTCTGCCATGAGATCATGGCTGATCCCAAACTGAAACAACATCTGGAAGTGTTTTTTCTGTCAGCAACGCTTCCTGCCCAATCTGCATTAGTATATCCACTCAATGTGAAATTATGATCTCCATCATAGCTGATACCATAATCTATTGTACCTTTAAGGTACCTCATCACATGCTTTGCAACCACTAGATGAACACATCTAGGTTCTACTAGGAACTGACTCAAGGTGTTCACTGCAAAACAAATGTTTGGTCTGGTGTTCGTCAGGTACATCAGCGACGAAGTATCGACCAACAACTTCAACTTCGTTTCCATGGGTGTATTCATGGACTTACATTCTAGCATGTCAAATCTCTTTAAGATTTCGATCATGTACTTTCCTTGGTTAAGGAATATCTTCTTTGGAATCTTCCATACCTCAAGACCTAAGAAATAATGCATTAGGCCGAGGTCTTTCATCTCAAATTTTGAAGCGAGTCTCTTCTTACATTCGTTGATGAGATTTTCTTCTCCAGTTAAGAATAAGTCATCCACATACAACAATAGTATTACTGGCTCATTGTTCATGATTTTGAAGTAGAGATTTGAATCAACTTTGCTCTTGGTAAAGCCCAAGCTTGTCAAGAAACTATCTATACGGCCATACCAAGCTCTAGGAGCTTGCTTCAATCCATATAAGGCTTTCTTTAATCTACATACATGAGACTTCCTGTCTTCAACCTCAAATCCTTGAGGTTTCTCTATATACACTTCCTCTTCGATGACATCGTTTAGGAAAGCTGTCTTCACATCCATCTGGTGCAGCTTCCACTTCATCTTAGCTGTAAGAGCTATGATGGTCCTGATCAAAGTGTATCTGGCCATAGGAGCGAATGTCTCTTCATAGTCAATGCCTATTTTCTGGGAAAAGCCACGAGCGACAAATCTTGCTTTATATTTCTCAATACTTCCATCAGCAACATGTTTTATTTTGAAGAGCCATTTTGATGATACCACATCCTTACTTTTTGGTCTGGGAACTATTTTTGATACATCGTTCTTTATTATGGATTGGTATTCCTCTGTCATGGCATCTGCCCATTCCTTCTTTTGAATGGCTTCCTCAAAGTAGGTAGGCTCCTCATCTAGGAGATCACACATCAAAGCCGTGTAACTGGAGAATGGATTTTGTCTTTTCACCTGTCTCAAGGTTCCTTCTGGAACACCATACTTCTCTCCATCTTGAATAAATTCTCTTGCCCAAACAGGATTTCTTTTATGGGAGAAGATTATTTGAGGAGGTTCTTGAACTTCTGTTATATCATGGTCTTTAGGAGTCTCCTCATCAGGGGAAGTTATGACTTCCCTTACTAGTTCTGCAGCTCTGGGAACTTCCCTCATGGATTTTGCAATCCTAGGAATTTCAGGTTCCTCTTCATATACTTCTTCAAGCTGACATCTTCTTGATTTCTTAAGTGATGCTTCTTCATTAAAGGTCACGTTCCTACTGATCTCAATGTGGTGGTGACCTGGTATGTAGATTCTAAAGGCATTGGAGACCTCACAATATCCCACAAATATTCGCTTCTTTCCAGAGGGTTCCAACGTGTTTCTTTTCTCTTTCGGTATATGAATAAACACTGGACAACCAAATATTTTGAGATGGCTTACCTCTGGCTTCTTTCCGGTGAACATCTCTTCCAGGGTCTTGAACCCAAGTGTGCTATGGAATAATTGGTTATGCACATAAACAACTGCCATTGTTGCTTCTGCCCATAAGCACATAGGAAGATCTTGATCATGGATCATGGTCTTTACAGCTTCCATAATTGTTCTGTTCTTCCATTCAACTACACCGTTTTGTTGAGGATTATAGGGAGTAGTGAGTTCCCTCTTGATCCCAACATCTCTGTAGAAGTTCACAAACTCTTTTGAGGTATATTATCCTCCATTATCTGACCTGAGTATCTTAATCTTCCTTTCAGAAAGATTCTCTATCAAGGCTTTGAATTCCTTGAATTTACTGAATACTTCATCTTTAGATTTCAAGAAATATATCCATATCTTGCGAGAATAATCATCAATAAATTATACATAGTATACATACCCGCTAATGGAGGATGATGGCATTGGGCTGCACATGTTTGAGTGAATGAGTTCCAGTACTCCTTCTGCTTTGCTGTCCCTTTTCGGAAAAGGGTTCTTGATATTCTTCCCTTGCACACATCCATTGCATATGCCTTCTTAATCGACTTTGAGTTTTGGTAATCCTGTGACAGCTTTGCATATGTATGGTAGTGCCTTGTAGTTGATGTGGGCTAATCTTCTATGCCAAAGTTCACATGAGTTTTCGATGGCATGAGTCATGGCAGTTTCTGGGTGACCCTTTAGCTTATATAAGCCATTTTCTTCATTTCCGATGACGATTGCTTCATTTATGGTTTCTCCTTTAGCCCACATAAGAACTTCTCCATCTACAAAGACAACTCTGTAGCCTTTCTTATCTAAAGTTGATATGGAAAGTAAGTTCTTCTTCAAGCCTGGTACATAGAGTACAGCCTTCATCTATATTGAGTTTTCTGAATCTAGCTTGTAGTTTGATTCTCCCACTCCCTTGATGGGATATTGGTAATCATCTCCAAGTGTCACTTTATGTGAAAACTTCTTTTTCTGAAATACAAGAGAGAGTATTTATCTTACCCGTCATATGTTTTGATGCACTGCTATCAATGAGCCATGTGTCCTCTCCAGGTGATACAGATCCTGAGAGGGCCGAGATCAAGACATGGTCCTTAATCATCTTCATAGGTGGTTCTTCATCTTCGACTATGTGGGCATGTTTCCTCTTGTGTTTCCTCTTGTATTCTTCTCTTCTGACTGGACAAGAATTCGCCTTGTATCCCATCTTATCACAATGATAGCATTGTATGGATGAGAGATCTCTTCCCTTGCGTTGTCCTTTCTTCTGGAAACTTCTTGGATGAGATTCTTTGTTATTGAATTTGTTTGATGGTTGAGGCTCTCTATGAGTTTCCCTTTTGAAGTAGGGTTTCTTCCTTCCTCCTTTTGTATGAGTAGCTAGGGCTTGATCATCATCCCTTGCTAGTAGTGTTTCACGGTTATCTACCCTTGTCTCTTTTTGGATGCATTCTTCCCATAGGCTCTCAAACTATAGTTTCTCCTTTCTGGCACATATCGTCTGGATGAAGGCATCCCAAGGTCTCGTGAGACCATTTAGGGTCGTCATTACGAATTCGTCTTCATCTATGGTGTCTCCAATCGCTTTTAACTATTCTTTAATCTCTAAGATTCTGGAGAAATATTCTTGAATCGTTTCTCCTTTCTGCATCTTGGCATTCTTCAATTGAGATCTTAGGTTCATCTTTCGATTGATGTTCTTTCCTTCGTATAGTTTGCTTAGAGAGTCAAACATCTCTTTCGGAGTGTTCTTGGATGATACATACGGGATCATGTGGTCTTTGATTGAATCTGCAATGATTCTTTGAGCCCTGATTGAATCCTTCTGATGCTTTGCTTTCTCTACGACATCTTCAGGTTCCGACACTTCTTCTTTGATGAATCCTTCTAGGTCATTCTCTGCAAGGATCAGACCGATCCTATACTTCTAGGCATGGAAGTTGTCTATGCCTTCTAGTTTATCAACAAGATTTGTGCTTGCATACATCTTGTACTTGAGGCTATGAAAAATGACCAAAATGAAAATGCTTAAAATCAATTTTTGACCTTACCAGGAGGTGCGCTTGGCTAAGGCGAGTATCCTGGTGTACTTGGATATGAGAAAATCCAACTTTTGCCTTCCTGAAATTGATCTGCGGATTTCTGGACTGGTGCTTCTGGTTTTTTGGTACTTCTGGTACTCTGGTACTTTTGGTACTCTGGTTAACTGGTACTTCTGGTACTTTTTGAAACTAGGGTTTCACTTTCTGGGAGATCCAGCCACTGAAAAGGTGTGCTATAGGTGCCAAAATGATCCTTGGGAGAGGGCACAACTTTCTAGGTGGTTTTGGAGCTGAAAAGCTTCACTTTTGAAAAACCCTAATTTGCAGGTACTGCAACAGTGACATTTCTTTCTTGCGAAATATGCTTCCTTCAGGTTGGCTCTGATACCATGTTAATGTTTTATGCCATTATTATAGTTTTTTTCATTTCAATAGATAAGAACAATATAAGAACAATATCATTGAGAAATACACATTCACAAGAGACACAACATTTATCCTGGGAAACCCTCTAGGGGAAGAAAACCCAGCAAAAACTTCCTTATCATAAATTGCCAATACAA
>ML842041.1:11053-36667 GCA_009831015.1 Picea engelmannii
GGGAGCCATGATTTTTGAGTGTAGAAGGTGGGTAAGGGGTTAGAATAGGTTGGAAAAGGTTGGGAGGGTTAGGTAAAGTCTAATCTTGCTCTTTTCCACCTTCAAACTAACCCATTAACTCTTTTTTACAAAAATTACAAAAAAGACTTAGCAATTAAAATTGTTGTTTTGACTGACTTTGACTCCGGATGGACAAATGCATAGCAAACTTTGTCCGACTGAGCTGAAACTTGGTCTATGGGTGTAGGGGGTTCCATTTCATTTCTTTTGAGCACAAATACCCCTATCAAAAGCCCAAAGACCCAGTTTTTACAAAATTTGCTCAAAAACATTTAATTAATTAAATAATTAAAATTCCAACCTTAGGAAAATTAATTAATTTTAATTAATTAAAAAAAACCTATCTAGACTCGACGAAATTCCGCGAAACTTTCTACAATGTCTAGCATGGTCATTTACATCATTCCTAAACAACAACTACCAAAGGATGAGACCATTAGAATGCCGTTCACCACTTTGGAGGAATTATTGCATGTGTGAGGGAAAAACTCATGGGAAATCAACCAGGCTAAAAAGCCTAGTTGACAACCTGAGGATAAAAAACCCTCGGTGAAAAAAACTCTCCTAATGAAAACATCCCAAGGTACCTGACCTAACTATGATCCATGCAGACTTATTACATTATTAACCCATGCAGGGGTGCGGAAATTTCGTTTACAAAATTTTGTGTTAGAGGCATAAAATGCCCAAGTAGAACCAATACTGTCTTCGACATACTTGCATCTGATGATGCATATCTTCATGGCACATGAGTTGACCCCCTAGCTGAATAGGCGGTCAACAGGTTCGTTCTTGACAATAACCTCCCTTGAATTTTAAAAATTCATTCTCGTTCACCAGGAAATCGTCCTATAAATCTGCTTTGCTCCTCAACTGCTGCGGAAACTGATTGCCACATTCTCTTTGAAATGCCACTTGTGCTTTTTCAAATCTAATTTTATTTATCCATATTCTCCTTAAATATTTGGGAATAATATATTTGAATAAAAATAATTCCCAAATATTTTTTTATCTTGTAAAATTAAATTTCCATATTTTAATTCATGCCCGTGGTTTTGAAAAACCATTTATTGCTTGCTTCCTGTGGTTTTGAAAACCATGTCTTGTTTTGCCTAATAAATATTTACCATTTCACTGTGAAAACTATTTACTGGTTTGTTTCCCGTGGTTTTGAAAACCATGTCTTGGAAACCATCTTTGGAAAATATCCCTTGATCTCCCCTTTTACTTTTTTAGAATCTTTTCACTGTGAGTAAAAAATTCTTTATAACATTCTTTGGAAACTTCATGATTTGTATTGAAATGCACTCCTGGAAAATCCATCTTCATTTTACCTCATAAATACTCACACCACACATTTATAAATTTAAATCAATACCAAAATGATATTGTGATAGTATTTTGGAGCTTGCGGAGAGTAGTTTTAATACTTACCACTCTATCTCCCGAGATGTATCATGTAGTAACACGTACTCCAACATAAAATATGGTGGTTTGGGTTTCGGGACCACTTTAAAAATTTAACCTCCGTTTACTTTCAACCCCTGAAATGGATATGCCCCCTCCATCCACCCTTTGACTTTTCCACTTAGTTTGAGATTCGTGCCCATGATTTGACGTGAATTATATATTGGATTAAATATTAATATAAATATATTAATATAAAGTATTTATATTAATAATTATAAACCTTTTTCCATTTTTTTAAGGACTTTGGGCATATGAGGCTCATCACATGACTTCGTGGATAGGATAAGGGAGCTTAAGCTTAATAAAAGGAATATTTTTAATTTTCAATGGGAATATGATAATAAGGGTAAAAATGAATGAAGTGATGGGATTGAGGAATTTAGATAAGCATTAAGGCTAGATATAGATTTGGAATATTTCCCAATTTTGACTCATGGAGGACATGACTATTTTGGATGATTAGTCGAGTGAAGGATTTAGGTGATGGGAGCTTGACGGAGCCGGTGAAAAAGTTTTAAAATCTGAGTGGAAAGATAGCACAAGGAGAAGATGCTTTGGAAAAATTAATACAAATTAGCATGTGATAACATTGGCTCCAATGGGGATGCTATACTCCCAGTGAGGTAGCAAAGAAATCGTAGACCCGGTGTCTGATCCATTGGGCTGCTCCCAAAACATGTGTGTACCTTGCTCTGACCTATCACCAGTATCCACTAAAAACCCAAGTATGTACACTGCTCTCAACTGAAAACTGAACACTAAATACACCACTACAATCTGAATGTATACACTGCTGAAAACTGAAAACTGCTTGACCAACAAGCTTATTTTCACACTCCTATCTACTCTAAAATTACTGAAATGAATACTCAATCAAGTGTTGCTAAAGTGCCAATGCATCCAATCAAGCAATTGGCTTCCCGATTGTCTTCTGCTCACATTTTTCTTAAGCAGGCAAACAAATGTAAAAGATGGCAGCTGAAAACAAAAATTGAATCCAAAATCTGAGCTTATGAATGAAACAAATTCCTCCTTCATTGATGACTGTAATAGGATGGCCATAGGATCTTGAAAACCATGAAAAATCATTTCTTCTTGATGAACAAAAACAGAAAGACAAGCCTCTTTCATAAGTGTTTGTTGTTCTTTCTCTATTTCTTCAGTTCTGAGAACATTGTCAAATGAAATGGCAGCAACAGGTTTGTCTACTCTTCTATGCATATCAACAAAAACATTCATACATCCTTGAACATCTTCAAATATGACAGCCATATTATGTGCATCAAGGCTATCCTCTTGTTCATCAAACAATTTTGATTTGGTTTTATTAATCTTCGAGAATTTTGCTTGAGGACTATCATTTTGACTTTCAAATGAATGAAGGGAAATAAGTTCCTGCTCATAATCTTCTTGCAAATGTGAAAATCTAATAGCATGAACTATTTCACAGTCTAGAGTTCCCATGGATGCATTTTCAAAACTATGGTTTTCAAAGGAATCAAACAAAACAACTGCCTCTTCATTATCTTTCTGTATTTCTGATTGAAAAGTGGCATACACTGTTTTGTTGCTTTCCTGAAACTCTATGTCATTTGTTTGTTCACTACTTGAAGTCTCCACAGATGCAGTTTTAGAACCCTCATCCATGTCTAAGCCACTTAAAATTTGAACAACCACATCATTCACAAGGGAAGAAAGACAACTTTGAAACACTTTGTCTTGCTGGAAATCTTGCTGAATATCTTCATCAAGTTCAGGAAAAGGAAAATGAATTTTAGCAACAATTTCTTGATCAACTTGATCTTCAGCCAAAGGAGGAGCTACTATTTGTTGTTGGGATGAATATTCATAAAGGGATTCTATGATTTCATCATTCATACACCCTTCATTACCAAAAACATTTTCAAGGTACTTAATGAAATGGTCACAAAATTCACAACAATCTTCAAACACCAAGAATGAAGGATTAGATTCTCCATAGTACTTAAAGAATGTTATGTGGAAATCCTTAAGAGAGTATAAGCTACCTGGCTTTAAACCTTCATAAAATAATCTTTCTTTCCCCTCCAGAGTAGCCATAAACATTTTCATCAAACAATGCTCATGAAATTCAACCCCCAACTTACGTATGTGCATGTGAAATCTAATCAAGTGCAAGGCAACATCATTTCCTTTCCCATCTTTGAATTTAGGCAAATATTTTTGCCAATCTATCTGTGGAATACGATTTGGAAAGCCAGGAATATGAGAGCAATTCATTGGAGCATACCTTGCAAATCTGTGATCCATCTTGAAGCAGTGGAGTCATCAATAAAATCTTTAGGCCACTGATTCTTTGGATAGTGGAGTCTCCATGAAAATTTTGAATTTTAGATTCTTGTTAAAGGAGTTGCCATGTGAATGATGTACAATCTTTCTATGTTTGAACACTTTTCACCATCAGTACTCAGATCTGAACTTTGTCGTTTATACCAGGGAAGATTTCACCTTCGCTCCCCGGCAACGGCGCCAAAATGTTAGCACTTGGTAATTTCTTTGGGTTGCATCAAAGAAATGCCAAGGTAACCTACAAACCAACTTTAGGTTGGATTTTGACCCTTCCAACCAGAGAGGGCTCTTTCAAACATGTAAACACTAAAAATACTCAAAACGATTTGGCAATGAGCACACAATGGTCAGATTCTGCAATAAGACAGGTTTGTTTAGGTTTTTAAAAGGGTTGGTAGGACAAACAAGAGGAAGAAAACATTGGTAAATGGGGTCAAATCCTGAGATATACTATGAATATTAATACAACTAATGTACTCTTGAGGGAACGGAGACAAAGTAAGCATATCCTTCAGCAATAAATAGTATTCAGATGATGGCAAGACAAAAAAGAGAAAAGTCCATTACAAATGAGAGCATCAAACAAAGATGAATTCTCAATTGTAACTTTAGAAGAAATAACATCAGGCTGACTACAATGAACAAAGCACATAATAGAGAGTGGATTCTGGACCTGTAATCGTTAAACACGACAACTGCATCAACCATATGAAAGGAGCATCTATCAAGGATGAATTCCAATCACGTACTCTTAGTTATGCTTGGAAGAAATAAAAGAAATGAAATGAATGTGAACTAGAGGAAAACACACTAAAGAATACACCGTGATGAATCTCGGCTATTAGAGAGCACTGTACTACTGTATTAATTCATAAGGACATTCTGAGAAATTTACACACAGTCTCTTCGTTTTCCTGGTTGAAAGTGCCCCCCTTTCTCTACTCTTGTACAATGAAATATATAGCACTAAAGTTCCTTTCCAGCTCACAATTTCGAACTCCAACCCCTTTCCTAAAATAGAAACAATTACAAATAGAACATGGCATGTTTTAACTGAGCTCCTGTTTTTCAGGAGAAAAAATAGGCTTCAAAACACCACCTGTAATTCTGAAACCGTAACAGCTATGTAAAATCTGAGAACCATTTTTGTAGATAAGCTCGTCTTGAAGAAAAATCTCTCTCAGTTTCTTGAAATTCGTCTCCAACTGGCCGGAATACATGTCACAAAAACATATCTTGAACAAGAAATCATGAAACTGAAAAATAGGGCTCCAAGATTCCTTCCAATCTCCCAATCTGTGACACCTGTGTAAAAACTGAACAAGGTTAATGTTCTTGGGTCCGTGCTTGACAATAACCTCCTTTGAATTTAAAAAATTCATTCTCATTCACCAGGAAATCGTCCTGTAAATCTGCTTTGCTCCTCAACTGCTGCAGAAACTGATTGCCACATTCTTTTTGAAATGCCACTTGTGCCTTTTCAAATCTAATTTTATTTATCCATATTCTCCTTAAATATTTGGGAATAATATATTTGAATAAAAATAATTCCCAAATATTTTTTATCCTGTAAAATTAAATTTCCATATTTTAATTCATGCCTGTGGTTTTGAAAAACCATTTATTGCTTGCTTCCTGTGGTTTTGAAAACCATGTCTTGTTTTTCCTAATAAATATTTACCATTTCACTCTGAAAACTATTTACTGGTTTGTTTCCCGTGGTTTTGAAAACCATGTCTTGGTAACCATCTTTGGAAAATATCCCTTGATCTTCCCCTTTTACTTCTGTAAAATTTTTTCACCGTGAGTAAAAATTTCTTTATAGCATTCTTTGGAAACTTCATGATTTGTATTGAAATGCACTCCTGGAAAATTCATCTTCATTTAACCTCGTAAATACTCACACCACACATTTATAAATTTAAATCAATACCAAACTGATATTGCGATAGTATTTCGGAGCTTGCGGAGAGTAGTTTTAATACTTACCACTCTATCTCCTGAAATGTATCATGTAGTAACATATACTCCAACATAAAACATGGTGGTTTGGGTTTCGGGACAACTTTAAAAAATTAACCTCCGTTTACTTTCAACCCCCAAAATGGATATGCGCCCTCCATCCACCCTTTGACTTTTTTGGATGATTAGTCCAGTGAAGAATTTAGGTGATGGGAGCTTGATGGAGCTGGTTAAAAAGTTTTAAAATCTGAGTGGAAAGATAGCACAAGGACAAGATGCTTTGGAAAAATTAATACAAATTAACATGTGATAACAGGGGGAAATGCCCCGAGACACAGTCGGGCAGTGCGCAGGCCATCTTGAATGACCTAGCCAGAGTATAGCGGGACATGAACGCCATATCACAGATGGCCATCAGTACACAGATGATCTGTCATAGCGTGAGCACTATAGGTTCCAATGCCATAGGAGGAGCGAGTGGTTCAGGAAGACACAAGGGAGGTGGGGCCAGTGGATCTTAGGGCGGAGCGAGTGGTTCAGGAAGACACAAGGGAGGTGGGGCCAGTGGATCTTAGGGCGGAGCAAGTGCACACCCTTCACCTGTCCGAGCCTATAAATCGTCTGGGAGGATTCCCTGACCTTTATATCCACAGTTCCAGGGAGGACAGTCGTTGGGATAGCCAGGGCATGCAGGAGGACAGCTAGGTTAGGGATAAGTAGTGCCACAGGATCCATTCAGAGAGTACATGAGAGATTACTTGGCACTAGGACCAGAGTTCCATTTAGACATGAGTTTGCTAGACTATTGTTCGATTAGGTATTGAAACAGACCCTGGGAGGCACAGAGGGGCAATGGGCAAACTCACAACATGGATTTCATCAAGAAAGTGGGAAAGTTGAACATTCCTACTTTCGACGAATCATCACAATGCTCAGCTCAGGCATGGCTACAAAATATTGACACATACTTCAAGCTTAACCCGATGATAGAGTGAGAGGCTATCAGTTTTGCCACTTTGCACTTGGATGGGGAGGCCCACAAATGGTGGTACCATGGGATGGTGACCTTGGGTCAAAGCCACATTACTTCATACTTAGAGTTCACTGAGAGGTTGATGGAGAGGTTTGACAAGAGAGATCTAGAGCTCCATTTCAGGGACCTTACATAGTTGAGACAGACAGGATCAATCGAGGCCTTCATCACAGAGTTCCAGTGGAAGGCAGTGGCCGTATCCGATATATTGGATCATAGATTGGTGATGTTGTTAATTGAGGCATTGACAGAGCCATTGAGGGGTTGGGTTAAGGCTTTCAAGCCTCACACCCTACAGGAGGCCATTGTGCGCACGAGAGACATGGGGGACTCAGCACGAAACCCAAAACTGCTACCAAACCCTTTGTACCACAGAGAGACGGGGATCAGAGAAATCCTCAAAGGGAATGGAAGGGTATGCCCAAGTTAGACGATGACACCAGACAGGAGTTGATGAGGAAGAAGCTATGCTTCTCTTGCAGAGACCATTGGGTTCCAGGCTATAGGTGGATGGGCAAGGGAGAGATCCATTATATTGAGGTGGCAGCAGACAGTGTGGATAGTGAGGAGGAGGAGAAGGACATCAGATCCACTAGCTCAGAGGAGGAGCCATTACAGGCAGAGGAGCAGCCTCCATGGAGACCACCGACACCGGCAGGGACCCACCCACCGATAGCACCACAGCCTCCTGAGCAGGCTAACAGACGGAAACCAACAAAAGGAGGAGTCATAGCGACCCTTTCTGGTGTTCCCAGGTATGACACCCTCCGGATCAGAGGGACTGTACAGGGACAGCGGGAAATCGCCCTAATCGTTGGTGGGGCCACCCACAACTTCATTGATGCTTCATTGGTATCGAGGCGGGCACTTCAAACAGAGGTGTTTGAGGGATTCGATGTTGCAGTAGCAGATTTCCATACAGTGGACTGTCTTGACAGAGTCCCGGATTCTGAAATTCTGTAAGGATAACATTTTGAAATGGCTGCCGTACAGACTAGGAGATGTATCATGGATCTGATTTAAGACTGCTGGTTATTTACCTTGCTGCTGTAGCTGATTGGAATGCTTTCTTTAAGAGTTCATTCTAGTAAACTTCCTCTCAAACCCATAAAACAAATCTGTTGCATAATCACTCAAACTCCTTTCCTGTAGGCTGTCATATCAAAGGGCTTATCCACAGCCTGATCAATGCACCAGTTAAAAAAAACGAATGCTTCTAATCTCAATATCTTCTTGCCACTGCTAAACTACCCAGGACAGCCCTGAAATATCTTCATGGAGATTCTGTGTTGATACTAAATGGGTCGTGCAAGGGATGTCAATGACAAACTTTCCAGCTTGATTTCAAAATGGCAATTTAGGGTAACTAAAATATATCTATAAAATGCAAAGAACCAGTTACCAGAATGCATAGAATTGTTTTGCTGCACACACTTTCTGCATTTTTTAATTGTCATTGGTGCTGAAGGAAAGACTGGAACATAAATTTCTTGTGAAGATCTGATCAAGAACATACTCAAAATGCAATGCAATTTGAGGGGTAACAGGAGGCATAGCCCAAAGTCCAAATAGATTGATCACACCGAAATGCAGAATTGGCTTCTGAATTGCAGATAGAATCTGCATGACCTCAGAAAGATCCCAAGTGAACATGGCTAGGATAGCATGCATAAATAACTTACTTTGCAGAATAAGTTTGTAGATTTCTAACCCACCTTTGCATCAGAAGACAATGATTTAAATTAGTTTTTTCAATTTGTTGACTGTTTATTAGAAAAGTCTTATTCTGAAATATATTGGAATAATCATTGTCTGACGAATGTGAGCTTCTTCTTCTGTTATTTTTAACACATATAGCATGTACGCCATGATTTTAAGGACGATGATAGATTTATGGTTTTTTTAATACATAAATGTAGAAAGTTTGAAACTTCTATTTTTCTAGGTTTTCATTCTTCCATCTGAATTACAGCGTAAAGGAAAACAGGAAAAAGTTTGATTTTGATCGTTTTTTGTTGGTTGGACAGACTTGGTTTCAGCTGCGTTGATAGTATCAGCTTTTGCATCTTTTATTCAGATATTGCAGATCAAGATCCCATTCACTCCTTATGTGATAGGTTGTCTACTTCTTTCCTATCTTCCGCTTCATTTACTTCCTTTTCAGAAACCGAAATGAAAGGATTTCACACACCTGCACCTCAGTACTGGACATTACCGCAAGGAAGAGTCCTTATATAAGTCCATCTATTAAAATAAAAGGGAAGGGAAATGGAAACTGTAAGGAGTTGGAAACATTACATGTTTTTTTTCTTTAACAGTGTACCTTATGGAATTCAATCATTTTTTGCAAAGTATAGATACTACCCATCTACAAATACATTAGATATAAATATACATGCACATAAAATGCAACTATATATATACATACATGTATCCAAGTTACCAATAATAACCAAAGAAGTATAGAATATGCCAAATATAGACAGGAATTGTGGCTCCCAAGTACAAGATTGATGGTGAGCGTTATCACAGGATTTGTACTTATGCAAAGCCCTCCACAAGATGCCAATCTTGTGTAACAACTACAAGTAATTGTCACTGTCATCTAGGCAAGTACTTCCCTCGTTTTAGTGAAGGAAAGAGATCCAAGTTCCAACACAAGGGAGGCTTCCCTAGTGACCTCAAGGGATTGTATAGCAAGCTATGGGCAATTCTATGGCCCTCTATCTTGGTCACTCAATGAGATGGGTTAGTTCTAGAGAAGTGGAGAGGTTGTTATTGGTTATACAAGGTAATTGGTTAACCTCTGTGAAACAAGAAACATTTCAATCATTCAATGCATATAATAATCAATTACCAAGTTATACCACCTACCAATCACCACTAGATTCTAGATATCAAGTAAAACCAATTTCTGTTGTAAAATTGCAGCAGTAAATCAGTGTATATCAGCAATAAGTATTTTGCAACAAGAAGAAGAAATCAGCCCAGAAAAATTAGCAATTATATTCCAAAATTTAGCCCTCAACAAGTAGATCAATATGCAATCATCAAACAATAATTCTGAGCAGATTTTTCCTCAATATTAAGTAAGTTATCAGCAATTAGTCAAGCCCTAATGGCTGTAGCAAGCCTTTCATAACAGCTTCAAAAAATGTACTTAGTTTTCCAAGCATTGAGTTAGAGTTAGTAAGGGAAAGAGGTTAGTGAGTTGATTGTTGAATAGCTTTGAGAGAGAGAGTGTTGTGTGAGTTTTGCAAACACTTGTAAACCAAATACTAGTGTCGTTCTCTCTTTGGGCAATGGAGTCAAGCCACGCCATAAATTGGATAGCCAAGAGAGAGAATTTGAAACCCTAGGACTATGGCCTTATAGGCCTAGGATCAAGTTCAAGAGGATCCCTAAAGTTTATGGCCTTATAAACCCTAGGTGTCGTCTCCTTCTTTTAGGACATCCAATTTGAGGATTAGAGTGAACTAGGTCAAGGTCTAAAGATTATGGCCTTATAAACCCTAGACATTGAGCTAGCCAAGACAAGAGCCTAGGGGAATAAGGACTTTTAATCCCTAGGACTAGGTCTTAAATGCTTCAACAAACAAGATGAATGAAAAAGGGAGGGAGATAAAGACTTTTAATCCCTCCTAGGGTTTCTAGCAAAAGAACCTAGCATACAAGGTAACATGCAACATTTTAACAATAGATAGCATTCACCATGATACACCATGAACAAACACTTGAAAAAGAAGACTTACTTATCCAAGTCGATGTGCAATGAAGAAACTCTAACTCACAATCATTCACCAAGAAAAGAGAAAGTAACCACCATATCCATCCTCCAAAAGTGCACACAAGACAATTAGAGTGACAAAGAGAAGTAAGAGAGCAAGTAGTGGTGATCTCACAAGTGCGAGGGTTGTGTTTGATCAAATGAGTGCTAGCCTCATTTATATGAGGTATCCTTAGTGCATATGTCCACATAATGAAGTAAAATAACAATAATCCATGATACAAGTGGGGCCGACCCCTCAAATAGCCTCTAAAAATGCTAATACAATAAGGTCACATGTGTGGTGACATCAAGCTCCAAAAGGGTTAGGAGAGCCTCCCAAAGCCACGTGTCACCATCAAATGGTGCAAGCAAGGTGGAAGATCCTCATGAAGTGCCATGTCACATATCAAAGCCATCAAATGGTGTCCTAATGGAAAGCAAGCCCCAACATCATCAACAAACCCTAGCATATGATGTCATCATCAATAGCCCAACATCAAGGGAGAGAAGGCTAGCGTATAGGTGGAATGATCGCACATCACCTCTCTGACTAATGTCTAAGCATAATCAAGTGCAATGTCCTCCATCAAATGTTGAATAAGGTATGTGGTGCATTGTCCAAGGTGTGGGATTTCTACCCATTTGCCTGCCATCATGACCATATTTGTCAAATGAGAGCTCATCTGACCATCGTCTAGGGTCAAGGAGGTGTGAGAGGATGTATTTGAAGGGGGTGAATCACCAGGTGAACCTCCCTGTGTGACGATCTCTCACAAGAGAAAGCCAACTTGGGAAAGAGAACTTATTCAAGATGCAGAGAAGTATGGTGCCCCATAAGGAACCATGAGACAAAGAAAGAAACCTAAGCCATTCTCCAACTATATGGCCTTAATGTGTGATCTCATAGAAAAGGAACCTACTTGCTTTGAAGAAGCCGTTCAGAAGAAAGAATGGAAGGACGCCATGACAAAAGAATACTCGTCCATTATAAAGAATGATGTATGGAAAGTAGTTCCCAGACCAAAGAATAACGACGTGGTATCTTCCAAGTGGATATACAAAATAAAACACGTAACGGACGGAAGTATTGAAAAACATAAGGCAATATTTGTGGCTCATGGATTTTCTCAGAAGGAAGGTATTGACTATGAAGAAACATTTGCCCCTGTAACCAGATACACTTCTATTAGAACCATCATAGCTCTTGTAGCCAAAATGAAGTGGAAGTTACACCAGATGGATGTGAAAACAACCTTCTTAAATGGTGTTATTGAAGAAGAAGTGTATATAGAACAACTATAAGGGTTTGAAGTTGAAGATAGAAAGACTCATGTCTGCAGGTTGAAGAAAGATTTGTACGGGTTGAAGCAAGCTCCTAGAGCTTGGTATGGAAGAATTGATAGTTTCTTGACGAGCTTGGGCTTTACCAAAAGTAAAGTTGATCCTAACCTTTACTTCAAGGTTATGAATGATGAGCCAGTTATATTGCTACTATATGTGGATGACTTATTCTTAACAGGAGAAGAAAAGCTCATCACAAATTGCAAGAAGAAGCTTGTTGCAGAGTTTGAGATGAAAGACCTAGGCCCGATGCATTATTTCTTAGGTATTGAATTCTGGAAGAGCCCAGAGAAGATCTTCCTTAACCAAGGGAAGTATGCATTTGAAATACTGAAGAGATTTGACATGTTGGAATGTAAAGCCATGAACACACCCATGCAATTGAATTTGAAGCTCTTGGTTGATACTTCGTCAGAGTTGGTTGATGCCACTCTATACAAACAGATTATTGGATCGTTGATGTATCTGACGAATACCAGGCCAGATATATGCTTTGCTATGAACACCTTGAGTCAGTGTCTAGTAGAACCCAGACGTGTTCACCTTGTAGCTGCAAAGCATGTGATGAGATACCTTAAGGGTACGTTGGATTATGGTCTCTGTTATACTTAAGATCATGACTTCTTACTATATGGTTATACTGATTCAGATTGGGTTGGAAGTGCTTCAGAAAGAAAGAGCACTTCAAGATGTTGTTTCAGTTTGGGGTCAACCATGACTTCATGGCAAAGCAGGAAGCAATCCAGTATTACTCTTAGCACGGTAGAAGTAGAGTACATTGCAGCATGTTTCACCAGTTGTGAATCCATATGGTTTCGGAAATTGTTGACAGGTCTGATCGATATGGAGATGGAAGCCACCGTGATTCTATGTGATAACCATAGTTGTATAAAGATGACTGAGAACCCGGTGTTCCATGATAATTCGAAGCACATAGAGATCTGATATCACTATATTTGTGATATGGTGCAGAGGGGAGATATAAAGCTCCAATATGTTGGCACAGATGAGCAGGTTGCAGATGTGTTGACCAACCTCTGTCTCGTGTGAAGTTTAAGTACTTCCGAGACAAGCTTGGTGTTGTCCGAAAGGACCTCCCTCGAAAGGGGGAGTGATGTTGATGATACAATGGTATCCTGACCAACATCGGGTAGCTCCGTTAGGATTTTATATCCTAGGGGATTGATCATCCTTGTGAAGATCCCAAAGGTCTGGTAAGGATGGTCTGTCAGAGTATTCGTGCATGTATATGCCAACTATGGTCAGTAGCGTGTTAACGATTAAAAATCGTCAACGAAGTTTTAAAAAGCCTATTATTATAAAAGCTAAATAATACTAGTAGGTGGGACCCCCTTGTAGATTGGAGATCAGGTCTAGTCCTTATTTGATGTTGTGCTGACGTTCGACACTGTTTACATAGTTGATGAGATCTTGTTTTTATTGGCTATGGATTGGGCTTATGAATTATTGGTTCTTTATGTTACTACGACCTATGCTATTCATTGATACCATTGCTATTTGTTCTTGGGACACCTGCACAACAGACATGTTAGTAACAATACATAAAAGGCAGTTGGAAAAAAGGAAATAACGCATACAAGCAATTGGAAAGAAATGAAAAGAAAAGCAACAAATGCAAGGGGAAGAATTTAAATTATGCTATATACTATACCATATGCATCGATTTTTTTAATGGATTGTTGTTATCCTAGCTACTAAGTTAATAGCTATGCGATTTTGTTCTTGAGTTATATAGTTGATGTGCAATGGTGATTATGTTATGGCATAAGTTGATATGGATTGCGCTATTGGTGATGGTTCGATATATGGTTACTTAATTGGATTATATAGTTGATACGTAATACGGTCAGTTGGTAATGGAAGGTGTGATGTGGGTGGCACGTTTGATGCAATTTCCAATGCATGGTTTAAATGAATTGTTGATAGATTAATGGTTGGCGTGTACTATTGAATTAATTGACTATCGGTGGAGGCGACGTGCATTTATTGCATGTCACCCTTACTCCTTCTGTTGGCCGCCACCCTAGTTGGGCTATTGTTCGACCTTGTTGTTGTGGTTATGCACCGATTTCTTAGAGAGGAACCGCTCGGCCAACTCGCGTTTTAAGGTGTTCGATTACAGGTATGTCTTTTTTTGGCCATTCATGAGTCTGCTCTGGTTATGAAATGATTATTGGCTCAAGTGTATTGGTTTTTGCTTTCCTGAAGTATTGCAACTGTGTAAAATTGTGATTTTGGAATAAAGTGTTGATGGTTCTTTCTGCAATAATATTGAATTCATAGTGTTATTGGTCATCCTGGGCGTTAGTAGCCATAGGGGCTCTTTGATCTTTGCTTGTTTAGTTGGAGGGTTTTTGTTAGTTTTGAATGGTCGGCTGTCCTCACGCGTTCGCATCACTATATCTAGTCTCTGGCTTTTATGGGTTTTAATGGTTGGAGGCACTCTGTGTCACTGTGTCTTGTTCACTTGAGCATTTGTTGTTTCCACCACTAAAGGTTACGCAGTGGGTTATTTTGTTCTTTCTCGGCCCTGTCTTCACTTCAGCGTTGTGGTTGTTTGACTAGAGAGCCACGAGGGTTATACCTTGCGTGTGTTAAGTATCATTATTGGCCGAATTGGAGCCTCGCTCCTCTATTATAGCTCTCCTGTCACGGGATTTGTTACCTGTTCATGAATAAGTTGTGGTTCTCTCTGTGTATGCACCGTTGGTCTCGGGGTTTTCACCATTGGAGGGAGTCGGATCTATCTTTCCTTGTCTTGGTCACAGAGCAAACCCTTAACTCTATAGGTCTGAGGGTTGATATAGAAGACCGGTGTGGCCTGCCGGGTTTGGTTATTGTTCGATGGTTGTGTATTGTCGACAAAAATTGGGTACAGACTTGCCCAGTTGGTCATATGACAGTCGTGTTGGTTTTTGTATCTAGTCACTGCCTCTGTTATTACAATGGACAAACCCTGCATTGTTAATTGGACAGTTCAAATTACACAGTCGTTCTCCTTGGGTTTGATAACCTAGTATTGTTTAATTAAGAAGGTCACAGCCTCGCTCCATGTCGATGCATGGGTATGCGTGGTTGCCACAACATGTTTGGTTGATCAGTTGATTGGTTGATACACAGTCACTGGGTTTTTTTTTTTGCACCAAAGATTATTGGATGTTTAACTCGGCATTGGTTACAATTGTTCAATGATGTTCGCGCGTAATGAAGGTGTGGTGTTTCTACCCAATGAATAAATGGTCATTGTTCAACATACTATGAAACCAGCTGGGCAAAAACAAGAACTTGTTAACTCTGCACTGGAAACACCCTTTCAAAAGGAGTTGGAAAATTTCTTAAGGTCTAGGATTATTTTTTTAGCCCACCTTGAACGGGTTCCCAATTGGGTACCTGCTTCAAAGACCACAGATCAAATTAGAACCTGCATTCATCTTTGCACCTTCAGTCAGGCTATTATGAGAAATCCTTCTCCCCCCCTCAATACAAGAATGATTCTGCAACAGGTTGAAGAGTTACAGTTGAAGCCCTTACTTGACGAAATTCTGGGTTACAATAAAATCAAGATAAAAGGGGCAAATGTTCACAAAATCACTCTTATCACTTATTGGGGTACCATGTCTTACCAATGCCCGATTTCTAGCTTACTTGATATAGGTACCTCTTTTAAAAGACCTATGCACACGACCCTCGATAAATTGGTCAGTCTCCATCTCTATCTTGATGATCTAATTGTGTGCGTCAAGGGGCTGATAATTACATCGGAATTCCAAGTGTTGGGTCCTTTCCAAACTGCTTTTGTCTTGGACGCTAACTCTTACATTTTAAAGGATTTATAGAAGCAATTATTTTCCTACAGCACTAACAGTCCTCGCTTGAAATATTGTGAGGTACCAACATGAAAGTTCTAACGCTGATTGATTTTTCTGTATATTAGTAGCTTAGCTATGCTTTCATTTTTTGTGCTATTTTCCTTTTACTTTACAGTAGTTTGATTTCTGCTTTATGTTTCAAAACTTTTCTTGCCGCTTCTTCATTTCTATCTTTTACTGTTGCTAGTTTAATTTCTATATTTTACTTCTGCCATAATTTTACTTCCTACCGTCTTTTAGTTGTTTGGTCAATATAGGATGTTGGATCGACTCTGCCACGGTGACACTCCTGCGAAGCATTGTTAGTCAATAACAATCAAGCTTACACAGCTGTTATGATGTCTCCTTTGAAGGACCCTTGAAATTGTTATATATTTCCATTGTTGTCTTGTAAAGAATTGGTTATCTCCCACTCCTCCTTGCCATTTCTTCATCCATTGAGATTCCAAGAGCAAGTCTAATTTTTTTTTTTCCCTTAAAGTGAGAGCAGATCCCGGTTGAATTATTATGCATACAGTGGTAAAGAACCCTCATACTTAACACTTTTCATAAATTATTCCCAAATTCTCAGTCATCTTTCCATTAAATCTGCTCACTTCCACCTGTTGCATAATCATCCTGGTTTTATCTTCTTGACCTACTGTTCTTGGTCTGCGAAACCATGAGTTCTGAGTTCTAAATTTGTTGAAAACAAATTTCCCTGTGGAGTCACTAGTTGTTGATGATTAAAAATCGTCAATGAAGTTTTTCCCGCAAAGTGTTGCTAAAGCCTATTATTATAAAAGCTAAATAATACTAGTAGGTGGGACCCCCTTGTAGATTGGAGATCAGGTTTGGTCCTTATTTGATGTTGTGCTGAGGTTCGACACTGTTTACATAGTTGATGAGATCTTGTTTTTATTGGCTATGGATTGGGCTTATGAAGTATTGGTTCTTTATGTTACTACAACCTATGCTATTCATTGATACCATTGCTATCTGTTCTTGCGACACCTGCACAACAGACATCTTAGTAACAATACATAAAAGGCAGTTTGAAAAAAGGCAATAACGCATACAAGCAATTGGAAAGAAATGAAAAGAAATGCAACAAATGCAAGGGGAAGAATTTAAATTATGATATATACTATACCATATGCATCGATTTTTTTAATGGATTGTTGTTATCCTAGCTACTAAGTTAATAGCTATGCGATTTTGTTCTTGAGTTATATAGTTGATGTGCAATGGTGATTATGTTATGGCATAAGTTGATATGGATTGCGCTATTGGTGATGGTTCGATATATGGTTACTTAATTGGATTATATAGTTGATATGTAATATGGTCAGTTGGTAATGGAAGGTGTGATGTGGGTGGCGCGTTTGATGCAATTTCCAATGCATGGCTTAAATAAATTATTGATAGATTAATGGCTGGTGTGTACTATTGAATTAATTGACTGTGGGTGGAGGCGACGTACATTTACTGCACGTCACCCTTACTCCTTTCGTTGGCCGCCACCCTAGTCGGGCTATTGTTCGACCTTGTTGCTATGGTTATGCTCTGATTTCTTAGTAGAGAGGAACCACTCGGCCAGCTCGCGTTTTAAGGTGTTCGATAGTCTTTTTTTGGCCATTCATGAGTCTACTCTGGTTATGAAATGATTATTGGCTTAGGTGTATTGGTTTTTGCTTTCCTGAAGTATTGCAACTATGTAAAGTTGTGATTTTGGAATAAAGCGTTGATGGTTCTTTTTGCAATAATCTTGAATTCATAGTGTTCTTGGTCATCCTAGGCGTTAACAACCATAGGGGCTCTCTGTGATCTTTGTTGGTTTAGTTGGAGGGTTTTTTTTGGTTTTGAATGGCTGGATGTCCTCACGCGTTCGCATCACTATATCCAGTCTCTAGATTTTATGGGTTTTAATGGTTGGAGGCACTTTGTGTCAATACGTCTTGTTCACTTGAGCATTTGTTGTTTCCACCACTAAAGGTTACGCAGTGGGTTATTTTGTTCTTTCTCGGCCTTGTCTTTTAATGTTCCCCACCTCTTGATGAAGAGATTTGGGAAGACTTAGTGGTCTAGCCATCCCCACTAGACCATAATCTCATGCAGCATGGGGAAAAGTCAACCAAACAAATGTTATATTTTGAAGTTGACTTAGAAAAAGGGAGAAAGGGAAAAAAGTAACTCAATGAAGAATTAGAACGCTAGAGGTTGATTTAGGAGTTGAACCTAGGGGTTAAACTAACTCAACAGGGAAACATAATGGAAGTATAAAGGAAAGGCTAGGGCACACCTTTCATTCACCTTGGATATTTGGTATTTTCTTGTTGAGCTCTTGAGCACACAATTTTGAGGGTTTTGAGATTACAAACCCTAGAGAACAACTCAGTGGTGAAAGATTCAACTCACCTTGTTCCAATCTTGGTTTTGGGGATGAAATACTCCACCCACACCATTCTACACTCATCACAGGGTCCATCATCGATTCAGGAGGACAACAGGGCCGTACCATTCAGGGTTTTCTAGCAGGGGCTCACCATTGCATAAGGGGAAGTTTGATCCAGCATTGTGAGAGAGCCTAGAGACATTCTAGCACTTGGGTTTTGCTTGCAAGACCTTGCTCATTAGTTTGAAGGTATTTTGGAGGAGTTACTTCAGCCAGATTATTAGCTACAAATTTGGGACGGCCTTGAGAGAAGGAGGACGTATTGGTGATTCAGATATTCTCAAATCCAGGGGGTTATACCTCAGATCTGATTGTGAAACTTCTCTCGGTGACTTGTGGCAGCCCGATCTATCATCCTAGAGAGTTTCAGTAGTTTTGGAGGCTTCCTTCATCCATGCCGAATTATTGGCACTTCAGGGTTTCAGGAGGGCGCAGTCTTGATTAGGGTTTCAGTAGTTTGGAGGGGAAAGATTCAACATTTGGGCTTCATACTTCAGGGGGGAATTTCCCTTGTCCTGATCTATCTTTGGTGGAGTTTGGCATCATTTGGAGGTCTTCTCCAGTTGGGCCGAAACCTTGGCCTTCTCATCCATCCAACAGGATATGCCTTCTCATCCATCCAACAGGATATGCCAGCATCTAGCGGGGTTGGACGTAACCCTAGCCCTTTTGTATTTGGTCCTTCATCTTATATTCAGCCTTTGGAGGCCTATTGGGTATTGTTGGGAGCATTTTGTAGCAGCTCATATCTTTATCTTGGAGCCATCTGATGTTATTCCAGATCTGCTTCTATATTGTATCAGGTTCTTGCTTTTCATAATAAAAAGGTTAGATCTGTGCTTTGGAGTTCCATATCTTGTGTATTGATTAGATCTTGCATAGTATTGAATATATCTTCATGAATTGTGCTGAATAATTGAAAATAACCCTAAGGCCAAAATTTAAGAGGCCAACCTGCATACACAAACGATCAAACAGTTAATCCAGTGGTTAGTTAGTGTTCCCAAGTGAAAAAATTGGCTTGGGAACCTTACATGTCTTCACTTCAACGTTGTGGTTGTTTGACTAGAGAGCCACGAGGGTTATACCCTGCGTGTGTTAAGAATCATTACTAACCGAATTGGAGCCTTGCTCCTTTGTTATAGCCCTCCTGTCACGGGATTTGTTATGTAATGATCCCAAGCCATTATGTCAGGATCATCACGGTTTTGGTGTCTTTTAAAAACTTTTTCTGGTTGTGGTATTTCGTCAAACAATTTTCTGAATTACTTGTTTAGATGTGTTTACTTGCTGAATGGCCTCTTGATTTCGGCCTTAGGGTTTACTGATGTGTTTATATGAATGTTTGCAGCAAATAACAAGAAGAGACAACCATATATGCAATATGATAGACAAGCCAAAACATCTCAAACTGCTTTTATTCAGGAAATAGAGAAACTTGCTACAATGAAGATGCCGATCTGGAATGCTCAACAGATGGCCAAGAAGATAGACAATAGAGCTGCTACAAAATGCTCCAATAAAAGACTACAATAAGCCTCCAAAGGCTAGATATACACTGAAGACTGAATACAAGTAGATCTGGCCGTAAGGATGCTAAACCCTCAAGCTGGAAGGTGCCACGTCCTGCTGCAATGCTGAAGCTCCTCAATATTTCGGCCCTGCTGTCAAATATGTCCAATCACCCCAAGAAAATGCCAAATGATAGATCGGGCAACTGCAAGGACAACCCAGGTGCTCAAATCTCCAAAGCCACTCTCAAACCCTGTGGATCTGAAACTCCTCCAATGTATGGTACGCCCCATTGGATGACTGAAACTCTAATAATTCGATCTCTCTCCTAGAGACCTCCAACAACTCCACCAATCCACTAGAATGATAGATCGGGGCACAACAATGAATACCCAAGTGCTCAAATCATCAAAATACCTGCTATATCCTTAGATCTAACTACCCTCCAAATAATGGTGCGCCCTCCTCTTGGGAAATCGTCCCACTGCCAATACAAATAAACCTGCCACTGAAATGCCTCCGGAAACCACCAAGAATGATGCTAAGACACCTGCAAGGAAAACCCAATACCTGGAATTCCCAAAATCGCTTCTCCTCAGCTAGAACGAATCTCTCTCCAAGAATGGTGCGCCCCCTTGCTAGAAACCCTAGATGGGACGTCCCCCTTCTCTTCCTGTGCCTGTGGTTGGTGTAGAACCCTCCTGCACTGATGTAGATCTGACTAGAATGGTGTGGGAGAGTATTGCATCTCCGAGACCAAGCTTGGGACAAGCTAGGTGGAATCTTTCACCACTGAATCGTCCTCTAGGGTTTGTTAAGTCAAAACCCCCAATATTGGGCTCACTAGATAGAAGCCAGATATCAAATGATAATCATGCATGAATGAATGAGTAGAGGCCCTTGCCTTTCCTTTATACTTTTTGGCTCACCTTGTCCCTCCAAAGTGACTTTCATTTTATTAATATTTAATTAATTAATTAAATCACTTTAATTAATTAATTAACCTTTTTACCTCTGAAAAGCTCCTTATCTCCTTGTGGCTTCCCTGGCCACTGAAAGTCACTTCTCACCATCCCAACCTGTAGTGTTACTTCTCCCGATTCCAATGAGCTATTACACTGAGAGGTTCCTCCAAGTAATGTGCCCAAAATGACCTCTTCAGTGAATTCAATTAACTTATAGCTCAAAATAGTCAAAATCATGGAAATCGTCGGAATGCAATGAAACCAAAGCCAACCTGTGTGGAATGGTTCATAATGATAAAATATGATGAGCAATGCAAGCTGGACGGTGGACCCCACAATGCCTCTCAATAACCCCTGTACTCGCTATAACATCCATATGGCTACTCTGGTCATCATAAACCTCTACACTGTGATGATGTCCCAAAGTGGGGACATTACATGTTACCTGTCCACGAATAAGTTGTTGTTCTCTCTGTGCATGCACCATTGGTCTTAGAGGTTTTCACCATTGGAGGGAGTCGGCTCTAGCTTTCCCTGTCTTGGTCACAGAGCAAACCCTTAACTCTACAGGTCTGAGGGTTGATATAATAAGACTGGCTTGGCCTGTCGGGTTGGGTTATTGTTGCATGGTTGTGTATTGTTGACAAAAATTGGGTACAGACTCGCCCAGTTGGTCATATGATAGTTGTGTTGGTTTTTGTATCTAGTCATTGCCTCTGTTATTACAATGGACAAACCCTGCATTGTTAATTGGACAGTTCAAATTACACAGTCGTTCTCCTTGGGTTTGATAACCTAGTATTGTTTAATTAAGAAGGTCACAACCTCGCTCCATGTCGATGCGTGGGTATGCGTGGTTGCCACAACATGTTTGGTTGATCGGTTGATTGGTTGATACATAGTCACTGTTTTTTTTTTTTTGCACTAAAGATTATTGGATGTTTAACTCGGCATTGGTTACAATTGTTCAATGATGTTCGCGCGTAATGAAGGTGTGGTGTTTCTACCCAACGAATAGATGGTCATTGTAACGATGAGTTCTTTTGGGGCCAAATGGTTATTGCAACCGGGATGACTGTAGAAAATCCATCCATTGTATGCATTATGATTATTTGATTGCATGAGCCCGAAGTTTTACACAGCATGGTTGGTTGTAGTTTGATTAATTTGAAGCAATACTGTATTAGATTGATAGCGCGGCACAATGGGTTAAGAGTAATACTGTGACTGTGTGTTTAGAATTTTAAAATGGGAATGTCTCATCGTGGTGTTTTGGATGGCTGCCCATTGTGTATAATATGGATAATTTTGGGTTCCACACTCAGAGATAGTCACAGAGTTTAAGCACGACTTTGTTGCAATTCGATTATTTATTTTATGAAGACAGGCATGTTGTTGATACCTCGTTGTGTTGGATGGATAGCCCAACATTTCAGAGTCACATTGAATTGGACTTGTACAGTGACATAATTACACTTGCATGATTGAATTATTTTGTGCATAGCATGTGTTGGAATGGTGGCTGTTGTCTGTCTGTTTAAATGACGATCCAGGTTTTTGCAATTTTAATCTGGATTGTTGGGTTGACTGCCATTATGTAGGTTTAGGGAATGTCATGCATTTTAAAAGATAATCCCGATTACAGTGACAGTATAACTTCATTGCAATTTTGAAACACGACTTTGGGCATATTTGATGATTGAAGAAATGTGTGGGAAGTGGTTGTTTTTGATAATTAACAAAGTGGATAAATGAAAGGAACAAAAATCCCTACAGATTGTGTGGAATGCATACTGTCTTGTGATGGCACTGTGTTGGACATTTGATTATGAACAGTGAACTAGTTAAATACATAGTAATTGTTAGTTGGTCACAATGATCGTTGGTTAGTGCATCTCCTTTTAATAGAATGAATATATGGATTACTTGATAAATTTTGTGAATAGTACCCACACTCATTCCCCACCATTATTTCGCTTTTCACTAAGTACAACCCCATCGCCTTCCCATATTCATTTTTCACTCCCTGTTCTAAAATTGATTATAGACAAGAAATTTTTTGTGTTGAAGCAGTTGGCAGTAGCAGTGTCTTGGTGAATTACAATGATGTTTTCTTTGGTTAGCAGTTGATTGTTGTTGTCTTTTAGCAGTAATCGTTCCCCCCCCCCTCATCATATCATGTTTTGTTCAATACAAACCCCTCACATATCCCAGGACCCTTTGTTCACACCCTCCTCATTGATAAACAGTAAAACAATTTGTATGGATTGGATTGCATGAGTTTGATACATCACTGAGCCAAATCTATTTCATATTTTTAAGAATTGTCATGTATGGTTATTTAAAAGACTATTTGCTAATCAATCATGCAAGCAGGAATGAGTTTTTTCAGCCGAGGTATCCGTGGCCAAGGAAATAGAGGGAGAGGTAATTGGAACAGAGGCCCAAGAAGGCCAAGGTTCTCCATACATTTTGATGTTGATTCACAAGAGCTTGGCCAGTTGTTTCAGGCCGGATTTTTCAATTGGATTGGGCAGGGAGTAGTCCAACCTAGGCCTGAAAGGCCTCCTTTCCAAGTTCTGCAAGCCCCTGGTATCCCTGTGCCTCCTCACGTCTCATTGCAACCCGAGGTTCCAAAAAATGATGGATGGCAAGAGATTGTCCACTCGGTAGTCTCCCAACATCGTGGTTGGCCCAATTTGTCTTTGCCTGCTCCTTCGCCTAACAACCAGATTGTCCAAGCTGCTCCCCACTCACCAGTGCAATCCTCCCATGCTAGCAAGAGATTGAAAACTGTGGCCCACCATGCCCTTGACAAAGGAAAAGCCACTGTTGCCCCTTCCTCACCCTCCAATGGCTCTGACAAATCCATGTCTTCCTGGATGCATTTGAGGGACGATTGTTCCCACGTCATCAGTGAGATTAGGCCTAAGGGCTCGGCGTAGCCAAAGGAAAATTCAGGAAAATTAAAGGGTGACATCAACAATCAAGGAAAGATTGCATCGCAGAGTGGAAAATATGGCTTTTGAATTTTTATTTTTATCTATTGTTGATGACAGTTGACTTCAGGAAACTTTGGACAACATGTTTTATTTTTGGTTACATGGGTAGTATTTTTTGAAAATAATTTCAAATGTCATGAGCTAAATCGTCAAATGTGAATATGTGGATGGGAGACACAAGGAGGTGTGTTTTGCTTAACTAAATAGTTATGTTATGATTGTTATGAGCTAAAGGGAGTCACAAGGGGTCCCACCTACTAGTTATTATTTATTTATGACCTTTATTATGATTATTACTTTTCCCCCTAACTAAAGTTGGTTGAGTCTTTTAATTAACTTAACTAATGAGTTGGTTCAACTACTTCAACCAATTCTAAATTGTTTAAAAGCAAAAGGAAAGGGAGGAACAAAGGAGGAATAGAAGCAGAAGCATACTAAGGTTTGCTCTTTGAGTTTATGTTGAGATAGTTCTGTTTTCATTCATTCATTTATTCATCACAATTCTAATTCTCTTTTATGATAGTAGGGTCTTATTGTAGACAACAATATTCATGGCTGAATCACATCATTCAAACACTTGATTTTCAGAGGTGTTTATCTATCTTTGATAGTCTATGTAGACTTGTCTTTTTGTGAATTAATTTTCATGACTAACAAAAGCTATTGTGCAGAGTCGAGTGGGCAGCAATATGTGGCAAGTTGATCCAGCTTTTAGAGTTCAGTTTTGGTTTCTATCACAGGTCCTTTTGTATGTTCCATCGGGGATGTCTAAGTTTGACTTTGGTCCAAAATTTTTGCATGAGATTTTGTAAAGAAAATGACTCTTTGGTGAATTTGAATGAAATAAAGGATTGCTTTATGTCTCATCTGTCTCGATTATCATATTGGTGACTTTACTTCTATCTTTACATTTATTTCAGCAACTGATATGTTTAGAAAATTGCATAAAAAGTAAATTTCCAGCAAGCTTTTTATTGATAAAAGACTAGCCTAAGCACTCGTAATTAATACTTGTGAGTTAGGATGTTATTTTTGTTGGCTATAAACATAGGGTGATATTCCTGTCTACTTTTCTTTAGCCAAGCAGAGTCTGAAAATGCTTGAGTAAGATCATTTCATATCTTTCCTCAACATAGCGGTAGCTCTGTTAGGATTTTATATCCTAGGGAACCTTATGATTCCTAGGAAGATCTCGAAGTTCCGGTAAGGACAGACTGTCAAAGTACCATGTGGTAGCTTGTTAGGATTTTATATCCTAGGGAATTTTATGATTCCTGGGCAGATCCTGAAGGTCTGGTAAGGATGGTCTGTCAGAGTACCACAAATGTTGTTGTTTTTTTTTTTTTTTTTTTACAAAAACGGGTATGATATTATATTAAAAGATGTGGCAAAGCCACTGGTTCTGATTACAAGTTGCCCATGGACTTGGGACTTTTAACCTTAAAACATAGCTGCCTGCAACTGCCAGAAACCTAAATGCTAACTAATCTACTTATTTAGAGCCATGGCTACTATTGCCAGACTGCTGGGAGCTTGTTGCAGAGACATATAATTCTAAGATTACTTTGGATCTTCATTGTTCCAGTTACTATTGAGCTGTGCCATTTTGGCCTCCAGCTCCTCCATGCGTTCATCAAATCCTTGCTGTGGACTCTTGAGCTCTTGGTTCAGCTTGTCCAATTCCTGAGCGAACCCGATCTTGGTTATGGTGATATCTGACTCCAGCTGTTCGAGTCGACGGCCCGCTTCCACGTCCAAGTTTTCCAAGAAGTCCAATTGATGCTCAAGCATCTGCTGCAGATTAACCAGGGTCGTTTCCATATTCTTCAATCTCTCCTCTGTGCTCAG
>ML842041.1:48157-60471 GCA_009831015.1 Picea engelmannii
CCCCATTGAACTTGAGCTTGACAGAGAAAAATATGAGGAAGTTCATGGGGAAATTCTGGATGAATGCATGGATGAGTCAGTCATTTACTTTGAGGAGGTAAAGGAATTTGAGTTTAAAAATGTTGAGTATCTAGATAATTCAAGTCCCCACCCTCCTCCCGTGGAACCAATCTCTTTGGAGGAGAACTTTGACAACCTTGAGGAAAACAGTATAATGGTTCCCTTGACATGTTCGTTTCCGACCTCTTAGCCAAAAGAGGACTCTGTACATAACAGTGGGAAAATGGAAGGCAACTTCAGTTTATCAGTGTCATATCATTATGAGTATTGGTTGGCCTTCCACCTTGGCAGTCATGAGCAACAAAATATCATAATTTTACGTGGCTTGTCATATTCCAGTGTTTGGTTGAAGGGAAGGAGCATGAATCTTGGCTGGTTCTTTCTCGCGAAAATTTCCAAGTTAATAAAACTTGGGAAGGGATCTTTTGTAAGTCATCCTAGACAAGGATGTTTCAGACACTTATGGCTTCATTCCATCCAGTGCATGGACGGTTGTAACGTATCTCTAACCCTCCTCTTGTATTACAATTTTGTATTCTTTCATTTATTATGTGATTATATACTTAGATGTATTTCTGTATCATAGTTTCATTTTATAATTATAGATGTTGTACAATAGTTATTTCATTATGTAGATGTTGTTTATTCATTTATATATGTATGCTTATGTTGGATATTGGTGAGCACCTTTTGTAGATGCTGGATTCTCGTATGCTCTCCGTCCCAATTGAGAAGATCGAACACACGTCCCCATGTGGAGCCAGATGTTGACTGCCTCTTCAACTAGGGAGTCAACTCCATGTATCATGAAGATATGCATCAACAGATGCAAACATGTCGAAGACTTTTTGGTTCTACAGGGCATTTTTGCTCCAACACACAGTTTTGTAAGCGGGATTACCGCACCCCTGCGCTGGTTTATAATGTAATAGGTCTACATGGATCATGTTAGGTCAGTTGCCTTAGGGTTTATTCATTAGGAGAGTTCCTTTCGCTGAGTGTTTTTTATCCTCAGGAGGTTAATGTGGCCTAACCAGCGGGGTTAATCTCCCTTGAGTTTTTCACTCCCACCCAATAAAGCCTCCAAAGTGGTGAAAGACGTCCTAATGAAGTCATTCCTAGGTAGCTAGTGTTTAGGAATGTTGTAAATGACCATGTAAGACAGCACGCAAAATTTCGCGGAATTCCGTCAAGTATAGCTAGGTTTTTTTTAAGGTTCTGAATTAATTAATTGATCAATTAATTAATTAATTCTGTGTATTTAATGTAAAACTTAGGTCCTAGGATCTTTAATAGGGGTATTTGTACTCAAAAGAAACTAATGAGACCCCCTAAACCCGTGGACCAAGTTTCAACTCAGTCGGACAAGTTTTGCTAGGTTGTTTGTCCACTTAGGAGTTTTTCGGAAAAATGGCGGTTTTAATTGCCAAACCCAGGACATGGGCAAATGTCAATTTTGTAATAATGGACCAAATCAAGTGAAGTAAGTGGCAAATAATGATGAGAGGGGCCCCACCTAACCTTTCCTAACCATTACCCACCTTTTAAACCCAACTTTAATTATTAATTAATTTTCATTTTAATTTCCCACTTTGAGCCTACGTCCCCCTTTGAGAGTACGTCTCCCCTATCCCACATTTGATATAATAACTCATATAATAAATAAGTTATGGGCTTCTCTCCCCTCTTTGGCGTCCCTCTCCCATCCACGTCACACTCCTACCCCACTCCCAATCTCACCTCACGTCCCTCACATTAACCTCACGCACCTCCCTCATGTCCCTCACGTGTTCCTCACGCACCTCCCACATAATTTTGGAAACTCTCCCTTATTTCATAATCGTGGGTCCCTTCCTTCTCTTGTACAATCCTCCTCAACCAATCGTTTCACTCTTTGGAGTGTGGACTCCACACTCCTCCCACATGCCTCCCCATCCATCCTCACGATTTTTCTGTTGAAGCTTACGTCCTTATTACAAATTGAGAAAATTCAGAAGCGGTTGATTACAAACAATTCAAAATTAAAAGTGCAGTTCCTTATGCTATCCTGTTAAGTGAAACAGGGGCTGCCCCTATTGAAGCAATTGCTATGGTGCGATTCATAAGGTATTTGAAAAAAATTGAGCAAATGGAAGAGGGCAGATGGCCTAAGGTTGTGTTTAGTGACATATTGTGCAAAAGAAAGAAGACTTGGATGCGACAAAATAACAAATGGTTTAGTAAATGGGGCATTTGCTTGAGCATGTGTCCTACAAAGAGTAAAGAGATAAAAACTTTTGTTATGGATAAGTTCCAAAAACATACTTGGGAGAAAGAACTAGGGAGAAAGAAGAAGTACTACATTGAAGAGTTTAACCCCACTCATAACCATCAGCAAAAGGCGTATATAGGGGCCAATATTTCTTGGAGATCTAAAATTCTTATTGCTCAATTAAGGACTAATTCTCATCAACTCCATTGTGAAAAAGGGCATTGGAAAAGGCCAAAAGAAATGTGGGAAGAAAGAGTATGTATTTTGTGCTCGTCTAGAAAAGTGGAAACAGAAAAACATTTCATTTTAGAGTGTGAGGCCCTCAAAGACATCAGGGAAAATTATGCAGGTATTCTGGCAACTAATTCTTGGGATAATCTATTCAGCAAAGAGTTTGTTGAGAAGCTGGGAGCGATTATTGTAAAACTTCACAGGAAAAGGGGCGAATACAAAAGCCAGATGGAAAAACAATCTGTCCCGTAGGCTATTTTTAGCCTCGTGGACATTAAAAATTCTTTCTTTCTTTCTTTCTTTCTTAACAAGTACGTCCACCTTCCCTTTTAAACATGGAAACTTCTTGTTTGATTTGGAATTGGCTTTGATTGAAAGCGTGAGTTTCTCCCTTCCACCAATCGCATGCCATTTGGGAGTGTGCCATACTCTCCTCCCACACGCCCTCATCCACTCTCACGCTTTCCTCCCACACTCTTCACCCACACTCACGCCTTTCCATTCCTAGCTCATGCTTTCCCTTTTGTGAATTGGGTAAAGCTCATGGAAGATGGAAACATCCTCCGTGAAAGCAAGAAACTCTCCCTTTAAACTAAGCGTGGGACTCCTTCTCTTGCTAATTCGCCTCCTTTACTTACCATTTCCCCTCACCCTAAAAGCTCACTCTTTCATTGGTTTGAGTTTCCTCATGAATTTAGATCTTGACATTTGTCAATGATCTAAGGGGGTCTCCTTGTTTTCTTTTGCTATTTAAGAAACCTCTCCCTCACTCTTTACTCACCTTTCATTATTGCATTGTTATGCTACCATTTTCTCACTATCTTATTCTCTTCCTCTCTCATCATTTTTGTCACTTTTCTTCATTAGTGTGGCCCTTGAAGAACTTGTAGCAATTTGTTGCTACAACTTCTTCCATTTGGATAATAAAAGGAAATGCTTTGGAGGATACACGGATCTCAAGATTTGTCTGGGCTCTTTGCATGCATATGAGGTGAAATCGTTTTGTTTTAAATATTTGTGTGATTATAGGTAGATTGTTGGGTAAAGTAGTTTACTTAACTAAGTTTAGTGATTGTATAATTGCTAGCTTATTTGATCTGCATTTACTAAGAAATCCCCTAAGAAGGGTTCGTGGTTCTAGCCTGGGATAGAGCTAGGAACGTAGAGATGACCTCCTCCATGACGTGAGAGAGAAGAACTCCAGATGATTATCCGATGGAAAAGCGATCTGCTGAGTTAGGACGTGCCTGTGGCTGAGCACAAGGTGAACGTGGGAAATCCCAAAAGTGTTGGGCACATCATCATGTGAACAGAAATGAAGATGATGTGATGGCCTCCTCTGAGCAGCAAAGTTGATGAGAAGACTCCAGATGATTCTCTTGTTGGTGGCAGTGGGAAAGTAGATCTGTACAGTGCACATGCCTGTGGACAAGCACAGGTGAACGTGTGAGGACCTGGTTCATCTGTGTAATGCAGTGAATCAGAGTCATGGCATCCCTATGGATGTGCCCCTAGTGGATGAGCACTAGTGGGTGTATCATATCCTTTGCTATATATTGTTCAAGAGTTAGACCTTCCTATAACTCTAGATATTATGTAAAGGGTACAGGTTGGCCCCACCTTAATGTGTTTAATAATAAATGTAAAAGATAATTAATATTGATATTAATATTAATTATTGTAATAATAATAATAACAAATTATATAGTGACTTAGAGAGGTCGGCCTTGTTGAGCCAATAGACGCCTTTGTTGAGTGGTCAAGTCTGATATAAGTAAGAGATGATTCTCCATTGTCGAATCATATCTTTCTCATGAGTTTGGAATTTTCAGCAAACACTTCTACTTGGCAAAAGGTGCGCACCTCTCTTGGGTGCTAGGGTTTCTAGGCTTAAGCACCCTCTTGTGTGCTAAGTCATTCTTGGTGGTGAAAGGTCTTTCTCTTGAAGAATATAGCAAAGGATTTGGTTGGTTTTTTTCCCTTGTTGAGAAGGGTTTCCCAGGATATATCTTTTGTACTTGTGCATGGTGTTTCTTCTTGTGATCTTGGTTGCTGCAACATTCTTGTTTATGGTTGAGACATGATGAAATTGAAATGAACTACATGCTTAACCTAGCTTATGAAAAATCAACATAGTATCAAAGCATAGGTCTTGAAAGAACCCATTGCACAAGCATCTTTCACAAGAAAAAGGAAAAACGTCACTGTTGCCGTACAAGAAAATTAAGACTTCTTATTGAAGAAGATTTCCAGCCTCAAAACCATCTAGAAAAGTGCGCCCTAACCCAAGGAACTCTTTGGCACCTTCAGCGCACCTTTTCAGTGGGTAGATCTCTCGGAAAGTGAAACCCTAGTTTTCACCAGTACCAAAAATACCAGAAAACTAGAAGTACCAGAAGTACCAGAAAACCAGAAGCACCAGTCCAGAAATCCGTTGGTCAAGTTTGAGGGGGCAAAACTTGGATTTTCAGAAATCAGACTGTACCAACATACTCGCCTAAGCTCAGCGCATCTAGCCCCTAGATCAGAATTTAAAATTTTGAAGTTTGAAAAATTAGGGTTTCCTCATAAAACCCTAAGTTACAGTTGCAGTTTCAGAATAAGTTGCAGTTGCAGTTTCAGTATCAGTTTCAGTATCAGTTGTAGTACCAGTTGCAGTCACCCTTGAAGTTCTTAAGAGTTGGAAACTATTACCGCTGCCACCAGATGGTGCCACTACCTGCAAATACTATCAAAGGTATGTACTCACATATGTTTAAATTGTTAAGCTTTAAAGGATATTTGCAGGAGAAGGGATCTCTTGCCATAGATCCAGAAGGATTTCAAGATCCAACACATTCAGAGGAATAATGCAACTTAGGTTTGATTATTCTGATATGCATCTATTTGTTATGACATTATTTTGATCTAGGTTGCATGTTGAAGCTATGGCCATCATATTAAACTTTGGTCAAAATTAAAGTCAAGGTATTATATGGATTAAAGTTGAGATAATAGAGTTTATTCTCTAACCCAACCTTCTGTCAAGATAGCATATTGTCCTAGTATAAAAGACAGGTTGAAGAAAGCACTTGTCATCTTGAGTGAAGGAGACTTGGAAGAAAAACAACACACACTCATTCTTGAGGACAAGACTCCAGGTTCCAGGTTTGATTAATTAAGCTGATAAGATTCAAAATTACACATGACAAAGTTGATTACTACCCTTTACAAGTAAACACTATAGTTGAGGTAGCAGTCTTTGTAAAGTATTATACTTGGTAGCATGTGAGCATATTGAGATAAATGCTTAATGTAACATATACGACTAACATCTCCTCTAGGAGAAAACTTCTTGTGTTGATCCCAGGTTACCATGGAGGAATGTTTGATCACAACACTAGAAGAGTGTTGACTTCATTTCGTATTTCTTACTTTTGATCTTTTCTTTAGACAGGTCACAAGTGATAGCTCTAAAGGAGCTACTGTGATGATTATTCGTGTTTTTTTTTTATCTACTATTATCAAAAGAGTATTATTCTTGTTTGTTGTTTTGTTGACCTTGTTCAGGTCATAGGTGATAACCTTGAGGAAGTCATAGTGAAGGTTGCAGAAGGAAACATATTAGATGAGATATGAAGCAGACTATGTACATGACCATATACATTCATGTACCCAAAGAGATGAACTCCAAGCTAGATCCTTTAGGAAGAAAGGATACAATGAATCTTCAAAGACATCCCTAGTCAGAGATAGTTTGAGACAAGCAGAGATGTTGTCCTTGAAGAAGAGACAATTTTTCCAAAGACCCAGAGAATCTCAGATGGATATTGACAGTGAGACAATACCTTTTCCCCCTTCAGCAATTCAGAGGGAGACATACATTACTTCAGGTTATCTAGGTTCCCCAGTTGATATGTTCAGAGATATTGCAGTAGGGCATAAAATGCTTACCTAGACTCACTCTGCAAGAGGCAGAGAAACATACAAGCCTCTCAAGGCATATTCCGAGAAATCAAAAGAGATTTTTGAGCTATCCTTCAGTCATGAGCCACTTCATTGATGCTGAGACTCCTTGTCTTAGAGAAGCAACAAGAGAACCGGTATGGCAAGATGCCATAATAGAAGAATACCAGTATATCTTAAAGAATGATGCATAAGATCTTATTCAGGGACCAAAAAGGGAAGTCTGTGGTAACTTCCAAGTGGATCTATAAGATCAAGCATGCAGCTGATGGAAGTATCAAGAAATACAAAACGAGATCTATAGACAGAGGTTTCTCATAAACAGAGGGAGTTGTCTATGATGAGACACTTGACCCAGTCAACCAATACACTTCCATCTGTACTACCATCCATGAGTTGGAAACTATATCAGATAGATAGATTCTTGATGAGATTGGATTTCAGCAAGAGTGTTGCTGATCCAAACCTATACAGTGTTGGTGACGAGAACCTGATCCTGATGACTTATTCAGAAAGCGTTGATGGATACAAGTAATCCTTGACTTTTGAAATCGAGATGAAGAATCCGAGTATGACGCACTACTTCTTGGGACAAGAAGTATGACAAAGGATCGATAAGATTTTCCTGAGTCAAGGAAAATATACAGTGAAAATATTAAAGAAGTTCAGTATGACAGAATGCAAAATCAACCGTGATGGATTTAAAGAAGAAGATTGATGATGATTCAGACGAGACTAATCCACAACTGATTGGATCATTAATGTATCTGGTTAACACCAGACTGGATTCATACCATGCAGTGAATGTGCCTAGTCATTTCATGAGTCAACCAAGACAAACTCACTAGACAACAACAAAACATGTATTGAGATATATACAAGGCATAGTTGGATATGGCCTGAGATGTGCCTCCAGTGTGAAACTCAGTTTGTAGGATATACCGATTCAGATCCAGTTGATGTTCTACCATGAAGTTTGCCATGGCTTCCTGATGCAGCAGAAAACGAAACTCTGTGGCCTTGAGTACTGTTATCGCACAGTTTGTAGACGGGAGAGATGGCTATAAGATAGAGGTCCAAACTGGCGTAACAGGAACCTATCCCACCCAATGTCACCTCGATGGGAAGGTTCTTTCTTTTTAGGGAGGTGAGGCCCAGGGGAGACGTCCCCGGTGACCTGGGGTTTTGAAGAGGCAAAGGTTTAAAAGGACAAAGGTAAAGTTCCCCCTTCACAGGTCACCACCAAAACAGATAGTCCCGACTAAACAGCCAATAATAAAGTGAATCCCCAATGAAGAACACCTACCTGGAACAAAGCAACAACAAACTAACATATGCAAGCTATATTTCAATGGGTTAGTACTTCATAAGACTATCTACTAAATATATATGAGCAATATGGCAACAAATGTTGACGAAGTCAATGTTTATCAATAGCAATAAAAGATATAACACTTCACCAATAAATATTGGGATAGTGTGGCATTCAAGGTAACCAATCAACACTTTATTCAATTAATGCCTATACCACCATTCAATTGCTCTTAAAACAAGATGTTGCTGCAGTACAGATGAAATATTCAAATGTGACGTAAGCAACTTAGGGTTAGTAGGTTAGGGTTAGTGTAGTTAGGGTTTCAATTCAAAAAGGTTTGAGAGTGTTTTAGATTCAATTCTACTTCAACACTGGAGGTCTAAGATCAGTGCCTTTGGGTTAATGGAGTCAATTTAGTAGAGGATGCAAGGGTTGAAGGAGGATGGCTAAGGACTAGAAGGAAGAGTTCTGAAGTGCTCCTATGGCAGGGCCTCAGAATCAAAACCCAAGGGGAGAGAGGCTCACTCCGGTGTTGCTAAAGCAAGGCCTCATGCTCTCTCCTCCTTCCTTAGGTTGACGAGGTGTCCTATTGGGTATATCTTTCCCTAGGTCAAGGAAATTTTCCAAGAGATCTCTCTCTAAGTCATGTAAAGTGGATGAAGTGGTTGGGGTCAAGACTCAATGGGCATAGGGCTCATGACATACAAGGGGTCGCAGTGTCTCATTCATGGGTGCCTTTGTAGAGGGTGTGTGGTACCTTCGTCCGCAATGCACTTTTTCCAAACCCATCAATTGCCTTTTATCTTTCTTTATTTGTATTTTCTTTCAATATAAAATAAGGAGAGGTTGAAGGTCAATGCCCTGGCGTGGTGACCAGATGATGACAATGTCACCCACAAACACCTAGTGGAAATGAGAAGGTTGGCTCGTGATGAGACCCCCTTTCTCTTAGCCATGCAACTGAGAGCCATTACCTTGGTTTGGTGACCATATGATGGCAATGTCATACCACTAGATATTCATGGATGTGATAGGTTGGCTCGTGATGAGACCTTCTATCCTTCAACTAACCTTTTAATTATTGTTTATTATACTATGGGTCCCCTTTACTCAAAGATAAGCATTTCACTGCTTTCTTGGGTGATCCCTGGGCAAAGCATCTTGAAGGTTTATACAAGGCTTTTAACTTTTACCCAACATCAACCCCTATGGGCCTTCAGCCCCTTCTTTCCATAGAATGAGGGGCAACCCCTTCTTGGGTCAATACACTCTAAAATCCCAAGAGATAAGGAAACGGAGGGGCATAATGATGGAAAGTGGTAAGTATGGTTGGGAACGGTATGATGGCTATTTAAGGGAGTTCCTAGTAGAATACCCATCCCCAAGGAAAACCGCTTACTAGGGAAGAACGTCAACCACCAAGGTGAGGCAGGGAAAAAGGCATAATGTCCAAGCATATATCATGAAATCTTGAGCAATCTAAGATACAACATACTCAACTGGCTTAAATATTGAAATGATGCTCACCATAATACTGACTTGTACCTCATGGAGCAAGGCCCACTGCCTTCTGGAAGCCAGCTGATGTGGTGGATGCCATCTGGAAATCTATGACCATCTGTGGTGGTGAGAGGGGTTTCCATCTATGCAAAAGGGTACTACTGTTGGTCATGTAGTCTCTCGGCAGTCCATATTTGTAACCTGAGGGCCTCGAGACCTAATCTCCTTAGTTATCCACAAAATGCGGATAACACAGACCATTTTCGTTATGAAAATGACTGTCCACTCTGGACCATTTTCTGAAATGGAAAATGATTGTCTGTCAGAAATCTTGGACTACTTTCCGGACTGTAAAGTGACTGCCCAACCTGGACCATTTTCCAAACTGGAAAATGACTATCCATATAACAATAACATATCAGTGCTCCCTCCCAACCTGAGGAGTAATCACTTCCCTTTCCAATAAGGAAGTCATCGCCACAAGTCTCATCTTGTCCCTTAAGTATGCAAACTTTTCATCTTGGACGGAGGCTTTACCAAAAATATCTACTATCTGCTCATCAGTGGAGATGTACTGGAGAACTACTTCTCCCATCTGGAATTTATCACGAGGAAAATAGTACTTGATCTCAATGTTCTTTGATCTGTCATGGAACACTAGGTTCTCTGAGAGCTTCACACAACTCTGATTATCACAATCTATCATGGTCGAATCTACACCTGATCAAACAGTCCAGAAACCAGATTACGGAGCCACACTGCTTCCGTACAAGCATCACAAGCTGCAATATGCTCTGCTTCTGTAGTGTTGAGTGCAACAGACTTTTGTTTCCTGCTAGCCCATGATATCGTGGCAAAGCTCAAACTGAAACATATCCAAGGCCCACTTCTTCTGTCATTTGCACTCCCTACCCAATCTGAATTGATAAATCCATGCAACTGTATACCATAACTCAAACCTCCCATGAAGATATTTCAAGGCATGCTTTGCAATTATTCAATTCTCATGGATGGGTTCCACCTGGAACTATTTTCACAGCAAAGAAAATATCAGGATGAGTATTCTCCAAATACATCAACGAGCCTTTCAATTGTCGATACAGGGACGGGTCTATTGGAATTTGGATCGGAGTCTCTCAACTTCTTCAGATCTGTCATCATGGGAGTTTGCCATGGATTTGCAATCCATTATCCCGGACTTCTGAAGAACCGTTTCGATACAAATCCTCTGTCATAGGAAGTTTTCACCACGCTTCTGTTGTACATGAGAGGCTCTGCACCAAGTTGCTTGAATCCATACAAGGTCTTCTTCCATCTGTATACATGGGTCTCTTTCTGGTATACCTCAAAATCTTGAGGTTGCTCTACATGTGCTTCTTCTTCAATTACTCTGTTGAGAAGAACAGTCTTTACATCCATCTCCAACCCATGGATACTGCAAGAGATATAATGACTCCGATAGAGGTATATCTGGTTACTGGAACAAGTTGTCATCATACTCTTCTCCCTCCTTCTAGTAGAACCCTCTAGCCCTGAATCTCGTCTTGTATCTATCAAAGCTTCCATTTATAAGTCGTCACAGATTTTTCAATGGATTATATCATTGGGGATTAGCTCCCTCCTAATCTCGGCTTCATGCCTGAATGAACAATATCTAGAACTTCCTTGTTTTTATTCTGAGACTGCATGTTTATGGAATTCTGCAATCAATTTCCTCTATCTAAGAGAGTCCATGCTTCCGTCTGCTACATCTCTCTTTGCTTTCTGCAAAGTGTCATCCTTATAAAATTATTCTATGACAACTTCCGCAAACATTGTTCATCAAGGTTTGCCAACATATTTCACAAGGGCACCTGCCCAGAATAAGACAAGAAACAAAAGAAAGATCCAAGACAATATGTTTATGATAGGAAATCGAAACACGAATAAGGACAAGGATAGAGGCAATTGTTACAATCCTGGAAAGACATCTTCATGATAGCCTTCCTGAAATAACCTGCATGAGACAACAAGAACAACAGTGTTTCCGATACAACATCTTTCATATGCATGATAGTTTCTTGGTAGCATTACTAAGATGATCTTGTCTGAGAACAAGAACAAGAAATATCTCCTAGAGGAGGTGTTAGTTCATATTTGCAAATAAGTACTTATCAATACTTACTTAAGTGACAATAATAAAGAGGTCAAACTTGATATGCAAACCTGGAGTCTTGCTCTTGTTCCACTTGGATTACTTTTCTTTTGAGACAAGTATTCTTTTTGACTTGTCTTTTAAACTTAAAACAATATGCTCTGGAGAGTGTGTTGATCTTCTGAATGCACTGAATCCAACATCACTACTTTGGACAAGATCCCTTGTACATTCCCTGTAAACATACTCATGCTAATGATACAAATTAAAATAACATGTATAGGTACATACCTTTGTTACCCAACTGTGACGGAAAACCTTAGGATGACTTTGCTGGACCAGAGGTTTAGCTGTTAGAGAATTGGTAAACCTCATAATGTTCCTTTCAATAGATCTCTCTTGGGCACAACATACACTTTCTTCATGCTAGGTCTTCTGTCTTCATAACTACCTTTCATTTTGACTTTTTGACTAGTCAACCTTAGATTTTGACTTGGTCAAACATTGACTTTGATCAAAATTCCAAACTTGACGTTTTGGTTCGCTGAGAGTACCAGGAGGTGCACTAGGCTAGGGCGCACTAGGTTATCCAAGAATTAGGTCAAGCACTTTACTTAAGGTGCCTTAACATGAGGGTTAGGGTTTCGTTGTTGCAACAAAACTTTGACTACAACTGCAATTGAGCAAATCCTCCCAATCTACCTTCCAATGGTTAGACTGTCCGAAGATAGTGTGGGCCCTGTTATCGCACGGTTTGTAGAAAAGATTGAAAAAGCTTGAGTCAAGGGCAAGACCGGCGTAACAGGAGCTTCCCCACCCAATGTCACCTCAATGGGGAGCTCTTTCTATTCTGGAGGGCAAGTCCAAGGGAGACGTCC
>ML842042.1:24242-38183 GCA_009831015.1 Picea engelmannii
TATGGATGACTAAATATTATAATGAAGAGATGCAAAATCTAATGATACAACAAATTAATCCAAACATCATATCCAAATTTACTAATCAAAATATAAGATATATGTAATTTTTTTGATAAATAATGGAATTAAAAAATAACAATTATTGCACTATCACATGCCAATGTTTCTTGGTGTATTTTAATTATAAATCTCATCGATGCGTTTAATATTAAAATGAACCGATGCGTTTAATAAGAAATGCACACTGGTGCTTTTATGTAATCAATTAACACTGGTTTCAATATTTATTCAATACCACAAAATTATATTAAAAAATTGGCCTTTGATGTGTTAAGCGTATACGAAGCACCGATGCTTTTTTGTTATTAATAAGAAACAATGCTTTAGGATTATTAATAAGAACTGGTGTGTTTGTATTATTAATATGCACCAGTGCTATTGTGTTATTGATAAGCATCGACCCTTGTTTGTTACTAAAAAGCACCGATGCTTTCTATTTTTAATGCACCGGGGGGGTTTTTCTAGGTAACACACCTGTGCATATTATTTTATACAACATCAATGCCTTCTTATTAATAACACACCAGTGCGTTTTAAGTAAAAATCCTCGATGCTTAATTATTTTTAACTCTCTCAGTGAGTTTTATTGTTAAAGCCTCGATGCTTATAAGACAAATGCCCTGGTGATTAAATATCTTACTGCCCCGATGCTTAAATATTTTATTGCCCCGATGCTTGAATATTTTACTACCCCGGTGCTTGACTTTAAGTGTACAACACTGGTGTGGTATGTGTATGTACGCACCGATGCTTGTACCTCATAAAAACACACTAATTTGTAAACATCCTCTAAAACCTTCGACCACCCAATTTTTTTTTAGTTATAATCAAGTTTCGTTATAGTATCCACAAAAACATCCGCTATAAAAAACATATGTTGTAGCAAATATTTTTTTGACAATTTTTGCCTATTTTGTAACACTAGAAACCTTTGCTATAACCTTCACTAAAAGGCCTTTTCCTTGTAGTGATTCCAACATTATTTCCCAACTCAACGCCATTCAAGCAGTTGAGACACCATATGTGCATCATGACCTCCAATCTATAATTTCCAAACACCACACTATTTTTTCCACTCCCATGGCCTTCCCCCTTCTCGCAGTGTTTATGATCATTCCATTCCTCTAGCTCTAGGCATTCTTCCTCCCAATGTTTGCCCATATCATCATCCCTTTTCCTAGAATAATGAAATTGAGAAAATTGTTCAAGAATTGATTGACGTGGGTGTCATCTACCATAGTACCATCCCGTATTCTTCTCCCGTGGTCATGGTCCTCAATAAAGAAGGAACGTGGCGCATGTGTCCTGGATTTCGTGCTCTCAACAAACTCACCATCAAATGCAAGTTTACCATTTATGTCATTGATGATCTATTGGATGAATTGAGTGGTGCTCACTACTTTACTAAACTTGATCTTTGTTTTGGTTACCATCAGATACGTATGAAAAAGGATGACATTCCCAAGATGACCTTTCACACTCACGAGGGCCACTATGAGTTCTTGGTCATGCCCTTTGGCTTGTGCAATGCCCCCTCCACTTTCCAAAGTCTCATGAATCATGTCTTCCATCCTTTTCTCTATCATTTTGTCTTAGTTTTATTTGATGATATTCTCATCTATAGTAAAACATGGACCACCCATCTTTCCCATGTGGATCAAGTTCTCCATCTCCTTTTTCAGCACCAACTTTTCCTCAAACAATCTAAAATTTCCTTTGGAGCCTCAAAAGTGGAGTATTTGGGTCATATTGTTAGAAAGGATGGTGTCAGGGTGGATCCTAAGAAATTTGAAGCTATGCAGGATTGGCCTCGCCCAAAAACTCTCAAGAGTTTGCATGGTTTTTTGGGTTTAACAAGATATTATCACAATTGTTTTAAGAACTATGGAAAAATTGCAGCACTTCTCACTGCTCTCCTTAAAAAAAATCCTTTCAATTGGACTCCTACAATTGATCAAGCCTTCCATGATTTGAAAGAGGTTATGTGCACAACTCCTGTCCTGGCCCTTCCAGAATTCAAAAAGAATTTTTTCTTGGAATGTGATGCATCCAAGAAATGAATTGGCGTAGTTGTCATGCAAGACGAACGACCGTTGGCCTTCACCAACAAACAACGTTTGGAGCGCCATTTGGGCCAATCAATATATGAAAATGAAATTTTGTCTATTCTACATGTTGTGGATCTATGACATACTTATCTATTGGGCCAACACTTCCAAATTAAAACCGATCATCAGAGCCTCAAGAATTTTCTAGAGAAACAAATTTCTTCCCTAAAGAAACACAAATAGGTCACCAAGATCTTTGGATATGATTATGAGATAATTTACAATAAGGGAAAATAAAATGTGGTTGTTGATGCTCCTTCCCGAAATTATGAAGACGAAGGTTCCGTTTTTTCTCTCTCCTTCATTGTACCAGATTGGCTCCAAGCTTCTCACCAGTAACGACTGCAAGATCCCAAAATTTTTGGCCTTATCCAACAATTGCTAGCCAATTCTCTAGTTTCTTTAGGGTACTCTTGGAATGATAATGAGATTCTCTACAAAGGCCGTCTGTATCTCAAAAAACATTCAAAACTTAAATCTTAGGTGCTTTCATAACTTCATGCTTCCCCCACAACCAGGAATTCTGGGTTCACCAAAACATATGAAAGGGTCAAATGCTCTTTTTTATGGGATGGTATGAAACATGACGTTCACACCTTTGTGGTCGAACATGATGTCTCTCAATGGAATAAGGGAGAAATAATCAAGATCCCGAGAACACTCCAACCTCTCCTAATTCTGTCGACTATTTGGCTGGATATTTCTATGGACTTCATTGGTGGCTTACCTAAATCATGCAATAAATCATTCATCATGGTGATAGTTGATCAACTTTACAAATATACTCATTTATCTGCTCTCCAACACCCATTCAAAACATCCACAATGACTCAATTTTTCATGGATAATATCTTCAAGCTTCATGGCATGCCTAATTTTATTGTCTTTGACCGAGATCCCACTTTAACCAACAATTTTTGGCAAGAATTTTTTCGTCTCCAGGGCACCCAATTGCATCTCAACATTGCCTATCATCCCTAGACTGATGGCCAAACTGAAGTTGTCAACAAGTGTTTGGAAACCTATTTGAGGTGTTTTTCACATGAACAACATAATCCGTGGACTTAGTGGTTACCCCTCACTGAATGGTGGTATGACACATCTTACCATACCGCTACTTGCATGACTCCTTTTGAAGCATTCTATGGAAAAAATTTACCATCGATTCTCTCCTACATGCTAGGTGTATCAAAGGTTCAGGAGATTGAAAAAAATCTTGCAGTTCTTGAGGCCATTCTCCACACACTCAAAACAAATTTGGCCATGGCTCATAATCGCATGAAGAAACAAGAAGATCAAGGCCATTCCAAATGAAAATTTGTGGAAGGGGACTAGGTGTTTCTTTGTTTGCAACCCTATAAGCAAATTTCACTCAAAATGGACCACTGTCATAAACTTGCTCCAAAATTTTATGGTCCTTATACAATTCTCAAGCGAGTGGGGCAGGTGGCTTACTAGTTATCTTTGCATAGTCATTCTAAGCTCCATCCTATTTTTCATGTCTCATGATTAAAGAAGGTGATTGGTACTAAGTTCCAAACTCAAACCAATCTCCCGTAGTTGGATGAAGAAGGTTCCATTTGGTTGCAGCCACAAACAGTCTTAGACCAACGTGAGCGTTGTCTCTGTCAGCGCACCATCAAGGAAATGTTAGTGCAATGGAAAGACACAACTCTAGAAGATGCTACTTGGGAGTCGACTAACATTCTGTAATAGTTTCATCATCTCAAGACTTGAGGACATGACTATTTTTCAAGGGGGAGGGTATGTTAGGGACTTAACCTCCCTAACCTCTCACGTGGATATAATTATACATTTCCATGTAATTAAGGTTGACATTAGTTAATAAGGCCTATTTAATAACTTCTAATAAGTCAATGTAAGAAGACCTAATAGAAGCTTCTGCTTCTGGAAGGATCTTCCTCTAGAATGATATTTAGAATATATAATTAGTATAAATAAGAGTAGGAGTCATGAGAAGTTTTTTCTTGAGAATTATTGTAATAGAGCGTTGCTCTATTGGAAGTTACCCCCACGAAGAGGCAAGTGAACATTATTTTCTATCAATAAAGGTATTATTTTGGTGTCGTGGTTTCATCTATTGCATTGTTTTGTTGTTATTCTCTGCAATATTTATGTTTTAGGATATTATAATAGATCCGGTACCTTACAAATCCATCCAAAATATGTCTAGGCTCCCTGATAGTAAATCTAGTTGTGAACTATATGGCTTACCCTTAGAGGATTTCGTTAGAGTAAGAAAAAGAACCAAGAAAATATTAAAGAAGATTAGGAGAAGTAAGTATAAGACTAATCCTTTTGTCTCAAAACCATATTCAAAAAACAAAAGACATAGTCAAAAGGGATTCTATAGATGATATCCAAAAACTCACTACTACTCTCCTGAAGACATCAAGCTGAAGTCTTTTAAAATGCAAAACAAACAATCCGTTTTTTGTTGGCTATGTGGTCAAACATGACATCTAGCAAATCGTTGTCCCAAAGGGGAATCTTCCAAGAAAACCATAGGTAAAGTCTCTGAAATAAAGGCCAAACAAGCCCAAGAAAGAGGTGAATTTTCAAAATCTCTTACATCTATTCATTGTAACTGATGTGGTTATGACTGAAATGATACAAATTCATGTCCACATCATCCATTTCATATAAAAAGAGAAGACATACATATAATGAGGGATGAATGTTGTTCAACTAGTTATGACACATCCAAATTTGAATATGACTCTGATGACCTCTCAGAATTAGAACAAGAGGCTTTAATGATAACTAACAATTGAAGATGTGAACATCTAGAGGTCTGTAACTGCATCCCGGAAAGAAATTCAGATGATGAAGAATCTGGTTTAGAAGAGAAAGAGCCTATTCAAAAGTTAAAAGTCTGCATGGATCAAAGTAATTCAGATGGTGATGCACATATACCTGCCCAAATTAAAGCACTTCCTGAAGGATAAATGAAAGTTTCCTTGTTGGATTATTTCTTAAAAACTATGATGAAAGCACACAAATCTACAAGTTCTGAGCCTGGTAAGAAACCTTTGTTTGTGGATGCATCTTTTGAGAAAAACAAAAAGTCATTTATCATACAAAATAGGAATCAAATGTTGCAACCATTAACTATGAATGATATAAGAAAAGAAATAAATCTGTTGAAAAGAGAGGTTGTAGATTTAAAGAAGAAGGTTGGGAAATTAGAAACACAAACTTTAGAAGAAAATTCCCATAAGACAGATTTATGGGAAAGACAAGAAATCCAAGAGTTGAAGTCCCAAGTGCAGATGCTAAATTCTGGAACACCTCCTCTTGAAGAGGTACCATTAGAAGAACATCCAAATATTAATTTGTATGAGACTAGAGATATTGAAGGAATACATTCCATGAGAATTATGGAAATTGAGCATCAAAAGTATCATGGAATTATAAGGCTAAAAATCCAATATCAAGTATTCAAACTCGAAGCTCTCATTGATTCTGGAATTGATCTTAATATTCTGTACAAATGTATTATTCCTTCAATTTATTGGAATAAGACAAACCACTCTGTAATTGGCCTAGGCAATAAATCCATACAGACGAATTATGAAATTCCTAAGGCAACCCTATGCTTTAAAGACTATTTCCTAGATCTGAATTTTTTGTCGTGAGAGATTCTTATTGCCTGTATATTAGGAACTCCATTCCTAATAGCAGTTGAACCTCATGGTTTAGACATAACTCTTGAGGGAAAACCAAGGTATTTTATCGCAATCCTTAGTATACAACAATTTAGAAAAGTTGTTAAGAAAATAAAGGTAATCTTGCCTTTCGTCTCCACGCCTCAACTATCCACCATGGTATAGATGGTACATGACCTAAAGTATAAAGAAGGAAATATAGAAGAACTCGAAGAATTGAAGAGAAATATGAGAATTGAAGATCAACTCAGGAATCCAAATACACAAGAAGCTATAAATGAGCTTCAACATTAGTTTGAACAAACAATGTGCTTTGAAAATCCCACAACTTTTTGGGACAAATCTCAACATGTTGTTGAACTTCCCTACAAAGAAATATATGATGGAAAACCATGCAAAATCAGAGCTATCCCAATGAGTAGAGAATACCAGAAGCTTTATGAAGAATAAGTTCAAGGATTAACTAAAAAGGGACTGATTAGGCCTTTTACCAGTCCATGGAATTGTTATGTGTTTTATGTCAATAAGCATTCAGAGAAAACCAAAGGTGTTCCTAGATTAGTCATCAACTATAAAGATTTGAACAAAGTAATTTCTCATGACACTTATCCTATTCCCCACAAGTCCAGTCTTGTGAATAGGATTGTAGGAGCACAAATATTTTCAAAATTTGATCTTAAATCAGGATTTTGGCAAGTGGCATTAAAAGAAGAAGATAAATTTAAAACTGCTTTCAGTGTCCCTACATGACATTATGAGTGGAATGTGATTCCATTTGGTCTAAAAAATGCCCCAACCAAGTTTTAGAGAGTAATGGATAATTCTCTCAAACAATATTTTCACTGGTTGATTGTGTATATTAATGACATCTTAGTCTTTTATAATTCCATCGAACACCATTTTAATCATTCAAGAGTATTCGTACAAGTCATAAAAAATGATGGATTTGTTGTTTCAAAAAAGAGAATTGAATTATTCAATACTAGTATCAAGTTTCTTGGTCATACTATTGCTAATGGTAAGCTGACATTGCAACAACATGCAATCGAGTTTGTTGACAAATTTCCAGACAAAATTATAGACAAAACTCAATTGTAGATATTTCTAAGAAGTTTAAATTATGTTAGTCATTTCTACAAAGACTGTGCCTAGGAAAAAAAGATTTTGAATGACATATTGAAGAAAGAACCATCACCATGGACATATAAACACACAAAGACAATACAAAACATCAAGAAAAAGGTAAAATCCCTTTCTATTCTTTATGTTATTGACGATGATTTGGAAAAAATAGTTGAAACTGATGCAAGCAACCTAGGATGGGGCGCAGTTTTGGAAGAAGTTCAAAAAAATGGCAAGAAGAACAAAGAAGAAATTATTCGGTTTGCATCAAGAACGTGGGAGAAAGCATAACCAAATTCTTCTTCTTTAGATAAAGAAATCAAAGCAACATTGAATGCTATCAACTAGTTTGCAATATTTTAGATTAACACTTTTTTTTTGGTTAAGAACTGATGTTGCAACAATGAACAAAGTTTTAAACAAAGAAGTGAAAAAGGCAAGTGATGCTAAATTTGCAAGATGACAAGCTTTGTTCTCTAATTTTGACTTTCATATTGAACATATTGAAGGAAATGAGAATAGTATTCCTGACTTCTTGAGTCAAGAAAATTTGCATAAGCAAGTGAGCCTGCTTAGTGTTTGGTTATTGTCAGTGAATGGAAAGAGGATCAAGAAGTACTAAGGGAAATATCAGAGAATATGGATTGGTATTCATACCAAATCAACTGGAAACCCACCTGACAACTAAGAAGTACTCAAATACTAGACACTAATATCCAGTCCTCATGTAGATTAATATATCTGGTCCCTAAAGTACAAAGGTATCCAACTTCCATTATTACAATACCTAATACAATCTATGAAAGATCATTAAAAAAAGATATAAATGCTTGTCATGCCTTGACCGATACTTTTCATGACATCCAATTTATAGGACAAGAATCCAGCAGATTGAGAGGACATCAATATCAATACTACAACCTGAACCATCCCTGAGCTTATCTCCAATGGTTTGACAAAAATATAATTTTAAAATTCCCAGAAACCGTTTATGATTATCATCAGTACAAACAATTCTGGTGGGAATTTTTAAGAAAAGACAACCATACAAAGACCTATTTCACTATGGTTAAATTTGATAATGTCTATTCCAATTTACGAGGTTTACCCCTAGAATGGTTAAAGGAATGGTGGGACACTTTTGGAATCAATAGAAGCGCAGTGGACCCTGTTATCATAAGAAGAGAATTTGTAGCACATGCATTTACTCTGAACAAAGTTTGAGATATGGAGATCATGAATGAACAACAAATGCTTGAAATCTTTATTTCATTTCATTTCTAGTGGCTTGTCAAAACTAAAGTTGTACACATATTTCAAAATTGACCCACTATCATCATTGTTGATCATAGGTTTTATATCTGATGTTGTAACATTGGATTTCCAGGAGGCTCAATTTTGTATTGTGAAAGCTTGTTTTTCACATTAATTTGTTGCCTTTGGACATCCATAAAAAGAAACACAAGTTTTTCTTAGCCAATTTTTTTCACGGTTAGTGGCCGTACAAAGGAATAGCTAGCATAAGTTGTTATAATTTCTCATTTATCATGTCTTTATATGCCTTACAAGTTTCTCTTTGTAGATGGACAAAGTAAAATAATTATTAAGTAAATGCCAATTTTCCATACATCTTGTAGCTTTCGTGGAAGAAGTTATTCAAATATTCTTATTTTCCTTGAGAAAGCATATTGTGTACATGATCACGTTTCCAAATTTATCTGATTTACACATTCACACATAATCCAAAGTCAAGACAAGGTAGTTGGTGTAACTAGAAAAAATAAAATTAATGTCCACATTTGATTAAATGCAATCGAGGGTACTGCTAGGTATGTACATGTTCAAGAAAGCAAAGAGAATGCACACACATCTTTTCTTTATGTCTGAAGCAATATTAACAATAATATAATTTTATTTATCGTTTGATTATGGGAAATGATTATTTGTATGTATTTTATATTATACATTTATTACCTTCAAGCTTGTGGTGCACAATACCATATGTTGCACATGTGTTTTTTTTCGGGTTTTTTCAAAGAGAAAATGAGTAAAGAGAAGCCCCCATAAAGTGTATTTCGAATTGTATAGGTTTGTGTATTTCAAATTGTATAGGTTTGTATTCCCATAAATACATATCAATTCAATGAACTCAATTGCAATTACATTACATTGTAATGTGTTATTAGTCCATAACATGGGACTATAGCAATGGATTTTCTTTTGATATGACATTGATGTGACATTAATTTGCCTTTTACCATAAATTTGTGTATGCAATGTAATGTTTAACATAGGAAAACAAATACATATTTTTGGATATAAAAAACATATGTGCGTTTCTCATTTCTAATTGGTTGATAGAATTGAAGTGTTATTGCTCCCTTCACATCTTTCAATATGTAGAATTAATTACATAATCAATGAATTTCACCAATCACCACATCTAAATATAAAAAGTTGTACTATGTATTTATTATTATGCATTATTATATTTATTATCTAATATATTATTTATTATTATATTTATAATATATTTATTATATTTATATTATATTTATGAATATTATAGTTCCATTCAACTTATACATTTTGAATAACAAACAATCCTCAATTATTATCGTTTCACAAAAAATATTCATTACTTGTACATTTAGTTATATTAAGTTTCATTGTTCAACATGTATTTCCCAACTAACTCGACAGGGGCTGCGTTGTTATGCAACCCTTGTTATATAACACATTACATTGTAATGTGTTATATAGGTCGACAAAATTTATGGCGAATTATTAGTAAAGCAAATTTTAAATTTGAGATAGATAATTATTGAAATTTTGATTTTTTATAAATTATATTATGAATCGGATTCAATATTTATAATAACTTTGTTCAATCATATTTTGTTTGTAGTTTTTTATAATTTTTTTTTAATAAAAAATTTACAAAGTAATTTATATTTTCAATTTTTTTATGATTTGTAGGCTTTAGTACTTGTAATTTTAAAATTAAAGTAACTTATATCTTCAAATTTTCATAATTTGTAAGCTTCAATATTTGTAATTTTAAAATGTTAAAGATGTATATATATATTTGCAATATTATTATTTTTCAAACATTATATATAAAATTTCAAAGCATTCAATGCAGTTTATCTCTCTCTCTCTCTCTCTCTCTCTCTCTCTCTATATATATATATATATATATATTCGACTATAAAACATTACAATTATATCTTTATGTACACACAAGTCTAACATGATATATACTGCAATAAATATACTTTTCCATGATTATTTCCATGTGCCATAATCTTCATGTAAGACCATGCTAAGTTTGTCATGAGTACGGTGTACCAACAAGGGGTCAACTAAGGCTAAGTTTGTCATGAGTACGGTGTACCAACAAGGGGTCAACTAAGGCTAATGGTGTCTTGATGATGATGACTGCAACAAAAAGTGGAATATATTTATTATGATTTACTATTCTTAACATATACATGAAAGTATCAAGAATGTACGAAAGTATCAAGAATGTACGGTTTGACAGCTTGGAAGGATACAATGCCCCTAGAGTTATATGAGTTTCTTCAAATTGGAGTTATGAGAATTTCGACCCAAACAAGTACTAACATATCCTTAAAGCATGGGAAAGGAAACATTGAATTGAATTAGGAAACATTGAATTGAATTAAGATGATACATTGTTTGAAGATAAGAGAAGTGCGTTGGATGGTTCATTTATCATATATGTGTTGGTTCATTTATCATATATGTGTGTTAAACGACATCAAATCAAAGAAATATATATTCATACAAAATATCTATCATAATATTAAGTATAATATTGCATATATGTGTGTTAAACGACATCAAATCAAAGAAATATATATTCATACAAAATATATATCATAATATTAAGTATAATATTGGTTTCAGTTATAAGTATAATATTGGTTTTAGTTATTTATTGTCCTCCATTTCTCACAGGCCACATAGGATAAAATTATACAAAATTCCAGGTGCATCAATTTTCAATTTTCAAATGTTATTTCCAGGAAAGGATTTAGAAAACCCCATAAAATCCCAACCAAATCCAAGGATATAAGTAGTAAGGCCAATGGACATAATTTTTACAAAATTCAAATTTCAAAACAAAATGGATATATCCACTCATTAAATCATTGCAATATGTTTAGTTAGCACTTCTTAATTACCTCAATAACTCATGAAAATACATAATCCATTGGTAATTTAGAAAAATAAAAAAGGAGTTGTACACTAATTAAGTTACTTCTATTCTTTTTGTGAGCCATTTTCATAAGAATAAATATTCTCTTGCAAAAAAAACAGTATTTTCCACTACTAATTACGTCGAAGGCGTTCTTTTAGGGGGAGTTCACTCTTGAATTTTCGTCTTCTGTCCATGACCAATCAAACACAAAAACATTTTTGATATGTGAATTAAACACATACATGTTTTTGTCATCCCATAGTTTGTGTTTATTAGATCTTCTTTACACGTGTCTTCTCTTTCACCGTTATTTCTCACTGACTCCGATCTTTCTTAATATCTAAACTTGACATTTTCTTCCTGCACTAGGTTGTGCCCCAGTTTCTTCCCCTGGATCTTCTAAGGTGCCCACAGTGCCTTGTTGTAGTGGAGGCCAGATCTCAATGAGCCACACAACGTGGAATCCATAGCTATTCTTGGGGTATTGAATATCTAGTAGGTTGAATATAAAGGAGGAAAAAACGGTCATAGACACACCAGGGAAGAAGGTATGGTTCTACGGGGGAGCCATAGAGCCTAACCCAAGTCCGTGCAGCATCTACGAAATAATTAGGTCTTCGTCTAAGGAATTTCTTAGCTTTCTGAGTTAATCTGTGAGGGGTGCCTCCTGTAATGAACATTTTGACAGCAAAAACAAATTTGTCCTGAATGGTATAAAAGTGTGCCAATTCATTCACCTTCCTAAGAATAGGGTACCATAATTGTATGGGATGATCTTCATGAGGCCTTTGCGTTGCTTTCGAAAATTTGGGGTAGTCATTCCAGAAGCAGAGTGCAACCATTAGGTAGGAAGTAGCATAAAAGTATTGGGTTTTTTTAATTTTCTCAATTGATGATCCACCGTGTCTGAAATAATAGCCCCCCAATCAAAGGTTATAAGTTCTCTTTCTCTGTTAATCTGTGAATAACATAGATGGACTCCGTGGGAAATTTTGAAGTATTCTTTAAGCCCCATAGTTTACACAACAGCCAGGGTAAGTCCATGTATCGCTGTGAGAGGAGACCAATATAATAGTTATGGGTAGTAGAGAAGGGGTCTTTTACAAGATTTTTTCTTCATGGGTTCATTAATACACCCCCTCCTTTATATCTTTCTAAATATATTTTCGCAATTTTAGGATCATAGCTGCTATCCGCCCTTGGTAAACATAACATAACTTTAAAAGTAGCTGAAGTGAGAGGTAATCTTTCTTACCTAGAAACTGAACATGGACCAATCTTCTCTCTGCATCATAGTGTTTGGCGCACCACTGAACCAATTCTGGACAATTAAAAACTTCAGGGACACACGCTGCTTTGACCAACCCATAATGCCAAGCTAAATTTGACAGATTCTTTCTCTGCCTCGTATAATACTCGTCCCAGTTATATTTGGGATCATGTTTCACTATGGTATTCTCAGTGTTGACCACGCATAATTCTCTCATCTTAGGCATGATGATCGACTTCAACTACAATGATAATGGCTATGAATTTTTTGGCAATGCAACAGGAATGAATGAGCATCAACAATGATTTTTCAAGTTCCGGAGTTTGAGGATGTCTTAATTTCAAATTTAGCTCAGGTTTTATGCCAAACCAGTTTGGGATTTTCAATTTGGAATCGGAGTGTACTACTTGTCGTTTCAATGGATTTCCATTGACATTTGTGACACTCTGGGCTTGCCACACTAAAAATTTTTTTTGTACTCCAAAAAGGTCCGAACATAGGTCCCTGATCTCATTTTATAGTGAAGTATGGAGATTGTGAGTAGTGATTAAGGGTAGTACTGATCAATAATTTATAAAACCTATAATTTAGCATAGTTTTAAAAAATAAATTATTTATATATTAAGATTTTATAACAATCAATCAAAATAAAATTTTATGGGCGGCTTCCCGATGTTTGGAAGTGGATATTTTTCAATACTAAATACTTAGCGTGGCTTAAATATTTAATTTGCATAACTTTGGTTGGAAATGTTTTTTTCCCTTGGATAGAGTAAATCTTACTCCCATTACAGTCAATTTGGATAATATGACATCATGCCATGCTGCCAAAGAATGCTTAGAAGCAAAAAGTAACGGATATTTCAAAAACCACCAAAGTTTAGAAAAAATAGATCTACGTTCCCCTTGGCAACTTCCATTTACATGTGCATGATGGTTCTCCCATGCACTATAATAAAATTGAGACCAGTTTAATGAAGAAAACTCAGGGAATGGAGTACAATTGTGGTGGGATTTCCCTCTTAGTGTTATCATTTTTGTGGCTTTGATGATCACACACTAAAACACTCCTTATATGTCACGCTTTTTTGGCATAACCTGTCACTTATGAAGACAATATGCACATGTTTTACAAAGATAGTATATTAGAGAATGCAACAAGTATTGAGTGACGATGTTATTTCAGTAATTCGACAAACAATATGTATTTCACAACAAAGTAATAAATGTTGTATAGATTAGGATAAACACCTTTAGATTTAAAGTATTAAAACATTTCAAATTTGATGGTGTATATCTAAAACATTAAAGCGTTTCCAATTTAATGGTGTATATCCCAGTTTATACAACAATTTTTACTCTGTTACAAGGTGCATATTGTTCACCCAAGTAACTCAAAACATCATCATTATTAAACCTCTGGGTTAAAACATTTAGACTACTTGGTTTAGGTGTTGTCTA
>ML842042.1:38281-55184 GCA_009831015.1 Picea engelmannii
GTCTAAACATTTGACCTTTAGAACTTTTTCACCGCGAAAAGATCTGGGTGAAATCGTCATTTTCTGTTGTTTATATTGCATTTTTTAATGTATACACAGATTCAACACCCTGAAAAACCCTCGGGGCACTTGAATGATACAGACTCAATAACTCAAATCTAGAATTCAAACAATTTTTGACCCAATTTCAAGCAAAATTGATGAGAAAATATGCCCATAAAAACACCAAAAAATCAAACATTTATATTACAAAGTTTATCAATGTCGAATCTCACATTGGAAAGAGAATTTGTTTCCAAATGCAAGCTCTTGCTCTACATAGGTAGAGCAATATATTCGGATGTAATAAAGGTCAATATTAATAAGGCCTTTCAATAAAATAGAATAAGGCGGATGTAAGAAGACCTAATAGAAGCTTCTGCTTCTAGAAGAATCTTCCTCTAGATGCTTCTCTTGATAGACGTATTTAGTATAAATAAGGGTCAAGGGTATGAAAACCCTAGCTTGGAGATTATTGTAACAGAGCGCTGCTCGACTGGAGGTTGCCCCCTCGAAGAGTCCCATGAACATTGCTTTCTAAATCAAAGTGCTATTTCTGTTGTTGTTCTTATATCATTTCTTTGTTATTGTGGAGATTATGCTCGTTATATTACTGCTATTTTGCCATTGTTAGCATTTTATTTCTGTTCTGCATACTTTTTATATCTGGTATATTACAAGTGGTATCAGAGCACTTTCCTTGGCAGAAATTGTGGGAATTTTTTTCAGGGTAGAGACGTATTCCGACGTCTTTAAGCCACAAAGATCTGTCATTACGTGCATAAAATCATGGTTGAGGGATTCATACACGCAGGAAATACAAGTGGTTCTTAAGCGCACATCTGTTGGCCACCCTTGTAACCCCTGTTGGTACCCCTTCAAGTGGTGGCGCTTAAGAAAACACCTGTGTACGAATCGACCTTTATTTCCTGAAGCCCTCTTTAGATAAAACGATCAGCCGCCTGACTGGTATAGTGCCACCGAGAACAACACTCGGGAAGATACTCTCTAGTACCTGGCTAGTCAGGTAGTACGACTAAGGGTACGGTCTATCCTCCTTAGTTAGTGCCCTGAGATATTTGGCCGAGTACTATTGTTAGACCCCACACATATATCAGAGAGCTATAACACAGGACAAACCCTTGTCTGTAGAACCCTTGAATACCTAACCCTTGGGGGACAAAAACATAAACAAATTAAAACAGACAAGATCTGTTGCAGCACAAATGTGTTCGGGTTGTCAAATCACTACACTTTTCTTACTGGTTAAGCATTTGAGGATTTCATTGCTGCAGTATTCTTCAGACCAGAGTATAACTCCACAGGTGTATATAAAAAAAAAAAAAGTCTGGAAATTTTTTCACCATTATTTGAAACTTATTCCATTGGATTCATCTCTTTGCCCTTATCACATTCATCCATATCATTTTTCGGCAAAATTTTTGACCCTGCCCACCCCTTTTCAGTTCACCCATCCTCATGGCCCATACCCCTAACTAAGACCTGGAAGCTCACTTCAACACCTTGCAATCTGGTCTCCTCGAGATCCAAAAAGAAGTAAAAGAACTTAGTGCCAATGTTTCCTCCATCGATACAACCATCAATACAACCATAAATACAACCATGCAGTCTTCAATGGAGGAAGTCTAACACGAAATGACCACCCAGCTTAAATCTGTCTTTGCATCACTCTGCACCAAACTGAAGATCCCTACAGATGACCCTTTCTCTTATGCACCTCCAAAGATTGAAGGTGAACATTCTTCCCATTCCCATACCTTTCAACACCATCACTTTCAACGTGACCTACGCCTTCCGCGGGTGGATGTGACCAAATTTGATGGCTCGGACCCCACTGGTTGGGTAACCCAAATGGAACATTATTTCTCTTTATACGATATTACAGATGACTTGGTCAAACTCCAGTATGGTGTTCTCCATCTAGATCAAGAACGTTTGCAATGGTGGCAATGGAGAAAAGCTTCCTGTCAAAGGTATATTGCTTGGACCCAATTTGTGACTGAGCTTTATGAATGCTTTGACACTAACACCAACCATTTGGGCCGTTTGACAAAGTTGAAACAATAAGGAATAGTAGAAGACTTCATAGCTGCCTTTGAGCGCCCGACTTTTCAAACAGAGGGCATGACTGATGCTTTCTTTCGAGAGTGTTTTATCAGTGGCCTTAAGGAGGAGATTCAGGCCCATGTCCTCATGGCTCGACCCTCGAGTTGGGTGGAGGCTACTAAAAGAGATAAAGAACCACAACAGGTTGTATCCTCTCAAAACTGAAAACCCTTCTTTATCCCTTGCCCTAAACCCGTATATCCCACTACTCCCTCCACCCCATTAAAGATCCAAAAATTGACCAGGACTGAAATGGCTAAACACCAACTAAAAGGCCTTTGTTATAATTGTGATGACAAATATTTATCGGGCCACAAGTGTAAGGAACAAAAGTTTTTTATGGCCATATTTGAGGATATTTCAAAAGAGGATGTTGAAACTCCCCTTATGTCCGAGTCACCTAAAATCATTGACATAACCCCTCCCTCAGACCCTCCCGAAGTGGAACTAGTCATTTCCCTCAATGCTCTCACTGACTTCTCCACTCCCCAAACCCTCAAGTTAATCAATTACATCAAGCATCAGAAGGTCATCATTTTGGTTGATAGTGGAAGCACCCATAATTTTATTCATCGCCGCATTGCCCAAGAAACTCATTGCTACATCCATGCCGTCAACAATTTCCAAATCATGATTGCCAATGGTGGTTCAATGAAATGTGGAGGGCACTGTGAAAATGTCCGTCTCCAAATCGATGACTACCACCTAAAGTCCCATATATTTGCTATCGACATGGGTGGTTGTGACATTGTGTTGGGTGCAAACTACCTAAGGACTTTGGGTCCCATTCTCATGGATTTTAAGGAATTAACCATGCAATTCGACCAAGAAGTCCACCAATATAAATTCCAAGGCATCACTGCTGGTTCACTTGAGGTCATTAGTTTCCATCGCATGGAAAATCTGCTCAAAAAAGGTTATTCTGGTGTCATTGCCCAACTCCATGCCATACAAGCAACATAGACACCCCCGGTGCCACAAGACCTCCAAGCCCTCCTTTCTAAACATCAAATGGTATTTTCCACTCCCCAAGGACTCCCCCCTTCCCGCGGTGTTCATGATCATTCCATTCCCCTTGTACCCGGAAGCCTTCCTCCCAATATCCGCCCATATCGCCACCCCTTTTCAAAAAAAAATGAAATTGAGAAAATGGTCCAGGAACTCCTTAATCCAGGGGTTATCCACCCTAGTACGAGCCCTTACTCTTCTCCTGTAGTCATGGTCCTGAAGAAAGAATGTTCTTGGAGAATGTGTCCTGACTTCTGTGCTCTCAAAAAACTGACCATTAAAGACAAATTTCCCATTCCTGTCATTGACGACCTCTTGGATGAATTGAGTGGCACCCAATTCTTTACTAAACTTGATCTTCGCTCGGGTTATCACCAGATACGTATGAAAGAGGCATACATTCCCAAGACGACCTTTCGAACTCATGAGGGCCACTATGATATTTTGGTCATGCCCTTTGGATTATGTAATGCCCCCTCCACCTTCCAAAGCCTCATGAATCATGTCTTTCATCCCTTTCTCCATCATTTTGTCTTAGTTTTCTTTGATGATATACTCATCTATAGCAAAACCTAGACATACCATCTTACTCATGTGGATCGAGTTCTCCATCTACTCTATCAGCACCAACTTTTCCTAAAACAGTCTAAATGTGCTTTTGGTGCCTCATAAGTAGAATAATTGGGTCATCTGGTTGGCAAGGATGGTGTCAAGGTGGATCTGAAAAAGATTGAAGCTATGCAAGACTGGCCACACCCAAAGACTCTCAAAAGCTTGCGTGGATTTCTGGGCTTAACAGGGTATTATCGCAAGTTTGTTAAGAATTATGGAAAGATTACAGCACCTCTCACTGCTCTCCTAAAAAAGAACTCTTTCACTTGGACTCCAACTGTTGCTCAAGCTTTTCAAACCTTGAAGATGGCCATGTGCACCACTCTGGTTTTGTCCCTTCCTGATTTCACAAAGACCTTTGTGTTGGAATGTGATGCCTCAGGGAAAGGAATTGGTGCTGTCCTTATGCAAGAGGGTCGACCTTTGGCCTTCACCAGCAAGCAACTATCTGAAAGGAATTTGGGCAAACTCATCTATGAAAAGTAAATGTTGGCTATTTTGCATGTCGTTGATCTGTGGCGCCCTTATCTCTTGGGGAAACATTTCCAAATTAAGATAGACCATTAAAGCCTTAAGTACTTTCTAGAACAACACATTTCCTCCCCAGAGCAACAACAATGGGTGACTAAGCTCTTTGGATATGATTATGAGATCATTTACAAGAAAGGCAAAGACAATGTGGTGGCAGATGCACTGTCCTAAAAATATGAAGAAGAAGGATCCATTTTTTCCATTTCCTTCTGATCCATGTGGATATTGGTGGCCACCCACCTTTTTCAAATGGCTCAAAACAACTTTCTGGCAATTTTGGCAATTTACTATTTTTAGCAGGTTTTAACTTTCGGGGCCATTTTGAGGGCCCAAATGACGGTTTTTTGAGATCGAGGTTCTCAATGATAGTTGAAGGAATATTTATCCCCCAAAATGAATCTCCTCGATGATACCTTTCCAACGAGCTATCACACGCCTAAAACAAAGATCGTATGCAAAAGTTATGACCCCGGGAAGTTGATGTACTCACTTACCCAAACGGGGCCCACATGACTTTTGGCGCTTCATCTCCCAGGGTTAGGTTTTTGAATGTCTAGGGTTTTTGACATTCCTGCTTATTGTAAAAATGCCTTTAGAGCCTCATTGTAATCATCTTCTTGTGAATGCGCACTGCCGTCACATCTCTTCTCAGAGATAAGCCGCCACCATTCCAGCAAGCTTGTTTCCGCTGCATTTTACAATTTCAGCTTATTTCGTTATTGAATAGAAAACCAATTTTACTGTATCTCTGTTATTTTGTGTTAAGCACCTATTAATAATATGTATTCATTTCATTCTTCTCATAAAATCTGGATCAGTGGTATCAGAGCAAGCTGCTCTTGATCGTTTTTTTCAATGCATGTCCCTGACGAGGTCCGAGTATAGCAAGTTGGGTCTTGAGCTTGTCTCTCTTGAAGACAATCGCTCTCGCACACCCAAGAAACACTCAATGGCAGAAGAAAAGAAAAACGACAGAGTAGAGGATCCTATCAATCTTTTGCTTGAGCAAGCTCTCACGCGACAGAGGGACGAAATGATGGAGAATTTTGCCCACATCCTTCAATGCCTGTCGATAGCATCAGGAACATCTTCATCAAGTGGCCACTTTGGAGGCACCTCACCTTTCAAGGTACAAGTTAATTTTGATATTCCTGTATTTGAAGAACAGATAGATGCATAAGCCCTAGAAAAATGGTTAACTCTGCTGGAAGGTTATTTCTCTGTTCACAATTTTTCTGACAAAGAAAAGATCACCTTTGCACTCCTTAAAGCTCTCCCTCATGTCAAACATTGGTGGGAAACTTATTGGGAGAAAATTTCCATAGAGGAGTCTGGAATATATGGGGCCAATCCCACTTGGGATTTTTTTGTGGATGGGGTAAAAGAAAAGTATTACCCTGTTGGCAACTATGAGGATAGTACATGAGATGGACCACACTGTGGCAAGAGAGGGGCCAAGCAGTTCCAGAGTTCACCAATACCTTCCATAACTTGTGCATAAAGCTGGGTATCAAAGACTCTGAGCGAAATTTGGTTCCGAAATACCGTGGGGCTCTACACAGATACATCCAAACTGAAATGGATTTTCTGGACATCTCATCACTCGATGCTGCTTATTGATATGCTGTTAAAATTGAGCAGAAATTTAAGCACCAGAACAAACGGAAATTCGGGTCTGCAAATCCACAACAACCAAAGTATGACAAAGACAACCCTAACAAGCAGTCTTCCAAAAACCAGTCCAAGACACAAAAAAAGAAGGGTCACGGGAAGACAAAGAAGGACACCGAAAAATGGTGCGAGTTCCACAAAAGCCCCTGGCACAACACCGATGAATGTTGCTCAAAACAGTCATTGGTGGTCGAGATGAAAGACAAAGAGCTGAACCCTGATTCAGAATCTGATTATGAAAATAATGGTAAAGGATGGATCATTGATGCAGAACCCACTGCTATTGTCGCGACCACAATAATTCAACCAGAAGAACCAACAGATCCTGAAGAGGGGGAGCGCCTTTTTCATTCACAGATGTGGGTGAAGGGGACCCCGTTGCATTTTATTGTTGACAGCGGAAGCCAGAAGAACCTCATCTCAGCAGAGGTCGTCAAACAGTTGGGATTGTCGACAACACCACACCCGCAACCATACAACATCGGGTGGCTTCGGGAAGGACGAGATCTCTGTGTCAACCAACAATGTCGATTGTCATACGTCATCCAACCCTTCAAGGATGAGGTATTATGTGATGTTGCCCCACTGGATGTCTGTGTTGTTCTCTTGGGCCAACCATATATGTGGAGACGCCATGCTGTTTATGAGTCTCGACCCCGTAGTGTCATTGTTACTTTGGGGGGTCATCTCTACAGAATACCAGAGGTAGTTCCGACTACTGTTCCACCTAAAAAGTGCCTCAAGGTAGTATCTCATACTACAAAATTTAGCTTCTTCACAATCTGTTCAAAAGGAGAACAAAAAGACACTACAACCACTACAGCCTTGCCCCAAGCACCTTCTATCCAACAGAAGTAGGTTGACAAGGCTGCAGCAAAGTGCAAAGATTCATTATGCACATCGTCCTCTCATGTATCTAGACTTGTTGATCAGCCTCAACCGAAACAGGTTCGTGACAGATTTCCACAAACTGAGCAGCGCGACGTCTCCAGCAAGACAAGCAACTCACCAAGATGCAAATTCAACAAATGCTTTTCCCTCTCCCCCAGGAACTCAATGCAATGGAGACCATTACTTCCTAAGGAGGGAGGATTGATTTAGGTGGATATCGGTGGCCACACACATTTTTCAAATGGCTCAAAACGACTTTCTGACAATTTTGACAATTTACTATTTTTAGCAGGTTTTAACTTCCGGGGCCATTTTGAGGGCCCAAATGAAGGTTTTTCGAGATTGAGGTTCTCAATGATAGTTGAAGGAATAATTTATCCCCCAAAATGAATCTCCTCGACGATACATTTCAAACGAGCTATCACACACCTAAAACGAAGATCGTATGCAAAAGTTACGACCCCAGGAAGTTGATGTACTCACTTACCCAAATGGGGCCCACATGACTTTTGGTGCTTCATATCCTAGGGTTAGGTTTTTGGATGTCTAGGGTTTTTGGCATTCCTTCTTATTGTAAAAAGGCCTTCAGAGCCTCATTGTAATCATCTTCTTACGAATGCGCGGTGCCGTCACATCTCTTCTCAGAGATAAGCCGCCACCATTCCAGCAAGCTTGTTTCCGCTGCATTTTACAGTTTCAGCTTATTTCGTTATTGAATAGAAAACCAGTTTTACTGTATCTTTGTTATTTTGTGTTAAGCACCTGTTAATAATCTATATTCATTTCATTCTGCTCATAAAATCCAGATCAATGGTATCAGAGCAGGCTGCTCTTGATCGTTTTTTTTAGTGCATGTCCCTGACGAGGTCCGAGTATAGCAAGTTGGGTCTCGAGCTTGTCTCTCTTGAAGACAATCGCTCTTGCACACCCAAGAAACCCTCAATGGTGGAAGAAAATAAAAACGACGGAGAAGACGATCCTATCAATCTATGGCTTAAGCAAGCTCTCACACGACAAATGGACGAAATGATGGAGAATTTTGCCCACATCCTTCAACGCCTGCCGATAGCATCAGGTGCATCTTCATCAAGCGACCACTTTGGAGGCACCTCGCCTTTCAAGGTACAAGTTAATTTTGATATTCCTGTATTTGAAGGACAAATAGATGCAGAAGCCTTAGAAAAATGGTTAACTCTGCTGGAAGGTTATTTCTCTATTCACAATTTTTCTGACAAAGAAAATATCACCTTTGCACTCCTTAAAGCTCTCCCTCATGTCAAACATTGGTGGGAAAATTACTGGGAGCAAAGTTCCACAGAGGAGTCTGGAATATATGGGGCCGATCCCACTTGAGATTTTTTTGTGGATGCGGTAAAAGAACAATATTACCCTATTGGCAACTATGAGGACCAATACATGAGATGGACCACACTGTGGCAAGAGAGGGGCCAAGAAGTTCCGTAGTTCACCAATACCTTCCATACCTTGCGCACCAAGATAGGTATCAAAGACTTAGAGTGACATTTGGTTCTGAAATACCGTGGGGCTCTACACAGATACATCCAAACTGAAAGGGATTTTCTGGACATCTCATCACTTAGTTCTGCTTATCGATATGCTGTTAAAATTGAGTAGAAATTTAAGCACCAGAACAAACGGGAATTCAGGTCTGCAAATCCGCAACAACCAAAGTATCACAAAGACGGCCCTAACAAGCAGTCTCTTGAAAACCAGTCCAAGATACAAGAAAAGAAGGGTCACGAGAAGACAAAGAAGGACACCGAAAAATGGTGCGAGTTCCACAAAAACCCCTGGCACAACACCGATGAATGTCGCTCAAAACAGTCATTGGTGGCTGAGATAAAAGATAAAGAGTCAAACCCTGATTCTGAATCTGATTCTAAAAATAATGGTAAAGGATGGATTATTGACGCAGACCCCACTGCTATTGTCACGACCACAACAATTCAACCAGAAGAACCAACAAATCCTGAAGAGGGGGAGTGCCTTTTTCATTCACAGATGTGGGTGAAGGGGACCCTGCTGCATTTTATTGTTGATAGCAGAAGCCAGAAGAACCTCATCTCAGAAGAGGTCGTCAAACAATTGGGATTGTCGACAACACCACACCCGCAACCATACAACATTGGGTGGCTTCGGCAAGGACGAGATCTCCATGTCAACCAACAGTGTCGATTGTCATACGGCATCCAACCCTTCAAGGATGAGGTATTATGTGATGTTTCCCCACTGGATGTCTGTGATGTTCTCTTGGGCCAACCATATATGTGGTGACACCATGCTGTTTATGAGTCTCGACCCTGTAGTGTCATTTTTACTTTGGGGGGTCATCTCTACAGAATACCAGAGGTAGTTTCGACTAATATTCCACCTAAAAAGTGCCGCAAGGTAGTATCTCATACTGCAAAATTCAGCTTCTTCACAATCTGTTCAAAAGGAGAACAAAAGGACACTACAACCACTACAGCCTTGCCCCAAGCACCTTCTATCCAACAGAAGCAGGTCGACAAGGCTGTAGAAAAGTGCAAAGATTCCTTCTGCACATCGTCCTCTCATGTATCTCGACTTGTTGAGAAGCCTCAACCGCAACAGGTTCATGACAGATTTCCACAAACTAAGCAGCGCGACGTCTCCAACAAGACAAACAGCTCACCAAGATGCAGATTCAACAAATGCTTTTCCCTCTCCCCAGGGAACTCAACGCAATGGAGACCATTGCTTCCTAAGGAGGGAGGATTGATCTAGGTGGATATTGGTGGCCACCCACCTTTATCAAATGGCTCAAATTGACTTTCTAACAATTTTGGCAATTTACTATTTTCAGCAGGTTTTAACTTCTGGGGCCATTTTGAGGGCCCAAATGAAGGTTTTTCGAGATCGAGGTTCTCAATGATAGCTAAAAGCATAATTAATCCCCCAAAATGAATCTCCTCAACGATACCTTTCCAACGAGCTATCACACGCCTAAAACGGAGATCATATGCAAAAGTTACGACCCCAGGAAGTTGATGTACTCACTTACCCAAACGGGGCCCACATGACTTTTGGCGCTTAATCTCTCAGGGTTAGGTTTTTGGATGTCTAGGGTTTTGGGCATTCCTTCTTATTGTAAAAAGTCCTTCAGAGCCTCATTGTAATCATCTTCTTACGAATGCGCGCTGCTGTCACATCTCTTCTCAGAGATAAGCCGCCACCATTCTAGCAAGCTTGTTTCTGTTGCATTTTACAGTTTCAGCTTATTTCGTTATTGAATAGAAAACCATTTTTACTGTATCTCTATTATTTTGTGTTAAGCGCCTGTTAATAATCTGTATTCATTTCATTTTTCTCATAAAATCTGGATCACCTTCATTGTAATAGATTGGCTCTAAGCTGCTCGCCAGGAATGGCTACAAGATCCCAAAAATTTGCATCTGATCCAATAATTGCAGAACAATGCTCCAGCTCCCCCAGGGTACTCTTGGCTATAGGATGAGCTTCGATACAAAGGCCATTTGTATTTAAGTAAATAATCAATCTTAAATCCATGGTACTTTTTCAGCTTCATGCTACACCCACAGCGGGGCACTCCAAGTTCACCAAAACCTATGACAAGGTCAAACGTTCTTTTTTTTGGGATGGTATGAAACAGGACATCCGTAATTTTGTCACTGAATGTGATGTGTGTCAATGCAACAAGGGAGAAATAGTCAATTCTCCGAGCACACTACAACCACTTCCGATTCCACCTGCTATTTGGAAGGATATCTCTATGGACTTTATTACCGGCTTACCCAAATCGGGAAATAAATCAGTCATAATGGTGGTTGTGGATAGCCTTTCCAAGTATGGTCATTTCTACGCTCTTCAACACCCATTTACTACATCCACGGTGGCTCAAATTTTTATGGACCAGGTCTTCAAGCTTCATGGCATGCCGCACTCTATTGTTTCTGATTGTGACCCAACTTTCACAAGCAATTTTTGGCAAGAACTATTCAAGCTATAGGGCACCCAATTGCATCTCAACACAACTTATCATCCCCAGACTAATGGTCAAACGGAAGTTGTCAACAAATGTTTGGAAACATATCTGAGGTGTTTTGCCTCTGAAAAGAAAAATTAGTGGGCTCAATGGTTACCCCTAGCTAAATGGTGGTACAACACTTCCTACCATACAGCTACACGCATGACTCCTTTTGAAGCGGTATATGGACAAAAGCCACCTTCAATTCTCTCATACTTATCGGGTACCTCGAAGGTCCATGCGGTTGACCAAACACTTACAGTTCGAGAGGATATTCTCCGTACCCTCAAAGAGAACTTGGCCATGGCACAAAATCGCATGAAGCAACAAGCAGATCAAGGTCGCTCTGAACATCAATTTGCAGAAGGGGATCAGGTGTTTCTGCGACTGTAACCATACAAGCAAACTTCCCTCAAGGCCGAGCATTTTCAGAAGGTAGCGCCCAAATTTTATGGTCCTTATACAGTTCTCAAGCGTGTGGGACAAGTCGCCTATCAGTTAGCTTTGCCCAGTCATTCAAAGCTACATTCTATTTTTCATGTTTCATGCTTAAAGAAGGTGATTGGAACTAGGTGCCAAATTCAAACCAACCTTCCCAAGTTAATTGAAGAAGGATCCATTTGGCTACAGCCAGAAGCAGTTGGACCAGCGTGAGCGTCGCCTGCGTCAGAGAACCATCAAAGAAGTGCTAGTCCAGTGGAAAGATACAACTCCAGCAGATGCCACTTGGGAACCAACTACCATTCTGCAGCAGTTTTCACATCTCAAGACTTGAGGACAAGGTTGTTTTTAAGGGGGCGGACATGTTAGGGTCCTAACCCGCACATAGGTAGAGCAATATATTCGGATGTAATAAAGGTCAATATTAATAAGGCCTTTCAATAAAATAGAATAAGGCAGATGTAAGAAGACCTAATAGAAGCTTCCGCTTCTACAAGGATCTTCCTCTAGATGCTTCTCTTGATAGACATATTTAGTATACATAAGGGTCGAGGGTATGAAAACCCTACCTTGGAGATTATTGTAACAGAGCGCTGCTCGACTGGAGGTTTCCCCCTCGAAGAGGCCCGTGAACATTGCTTTCTTAATCAAAGTGTTATTTTTGTTGATGTTCTTATATCATTTCTGTGTTATTGTGGAGATTATGCTGGTTATATTACTGTTATTTTTCCATTTTTAGCATTTTATTTCTATTCTGCATACTTTTTATATCTGGTATATTACAATGGAGGGCACTTGCTACATGCAACAAAGGTTTGTTTCTAACTTCTGACATTGCTTGGATATTTTTTTCTTTGGAAATATATTTTTCCCGAATTCTGTTTGTTTGAACTGCTGTATAGCAGAAAAAATGGTGCCCTTGTTATTGAATTCTCAAAATTCTAGCTTCGTAGTGAATTCATCTCTTATACCATGATTGAATATTCTATGAAAGGCATTGGGGTTTTGGATCCATTTTGTGTATTAATTTCCCTATCACATAAAATGTGAAAGTAATCAGTTTAGTTTGAATGTTTTATCTTTTGGTTTTTTTTTGGGCATATGTCTTCATCAATTTTTTCTTGAAATTTGGTTAGAAAGATCCATTTTGTGTATCAATTTTCCTATCACATAAAATGTGAAAGTAATCAATTTAGTTTGAATGTTTTATTTTTTGATTCTTTTCTGGGCATACGTCTTCATCAATTTTGTTTGAAATTTGGTTAGAAATTGTTGGAACTACAGATTTGAGAAATTAAGTTTGTATAATCTTAATACCTCAAGAGTTTTTCAGGATATTAAATCTAATTATACATTCAAAAATACAATTTAAATTTAACAAAAAATTAACATTTTACTAAAATTTATATCATCAAAATTCTATAAAAAAAATCAAAAAATAAAAACACCAAAAAAAATCACAAAATAATCATTGTCACTCACTTGTATGATAATAACAAAGTCAAGTATCGCTCAATCAAAATATGGCTGAGAGATATTGCTTATTTGGATGCTTAAAAATCCTTTGAAGTACACAAATTCAAATCCATTTTTTTTTCTCTTAATCATGATTAGAATTGCACAATATCCTTATAAAGTGTTTATATGACCCAAAGAGTATAAGAAACACATTTCACATTATTTAAGTTAATGCCACCATCCCAACAATCATAACGCATTGATAATAATATAATAATTTGTATTAGTAGTTATTCATTATACATTTTCACCGTGAACTCTCCTGTGAATTAATGAGGTCTCCCTCATATATTCTACAATAAGTGTAAGGTAGATAGGTGCAATATTTTTATTTTTATTTTTAAAACATGTGCATATGGATTCTTCCTTACAAGAATGTGGGTTGTTGTGCCCTGCGAATGCTCAAAAATTGGTGTTAGACTATCCACTTTGAGTCCATTCTGATGAGAATTGAAGTCCAGATAAAGAAAATGATGGGTTTGTGCAAGATTTGAAAGTTCCAGAAAATGGATGCTACTGTCTACTGTATTTTAGGAATTTCCAAACATAAATAACAATCTAAACATCAAGAACATGTGATAAGAATTTAGGTTGGTTATATTTATACTTTATTGTTGTTGGAATGAATGCAACATGATTTAAACATGCAAGAGCTATTTTAACATACAAATTTCTTTGAATGTGAATTATGGTAGGGAAGATATGATTTTTGTTGTCCTATGATGCGCATGGGATCTTCACAAAGCATGGCTTGAAACAGACTGCAAGGTAGAATTTATTACTCTGAGGATTATCTACTATTCCCTAATGTTATTCTATTATGTACATTACAATACATGTTGAGTGAATATGTGCCTTTGTAAAGCATTTGGAGTAATTATCTCTCCTATTTTGTATAGATGATCGTTCTCAGCCATTTGTTTTGTTCTTCAGAATTTTATTTTGAAGCGTTTTCCAAATGATCCTTTCCTCACTGAAATAATTCAAACTTGATAATTGTTTTGAAGTACTTGAAATCTATATATTTTGTATGGTAATTTATTGCACAGGACCTGGTTCCAAAATGCAAATAGTCCTCTCTGTTAGAGATGACGAAAAACGAACATTAGGGTCTGCAACCAAGGAACACCGAGTATCCTTAGAAGTGGCTCAATTTCTATTAAGTCCTGTAGATAGCAACAAACACACAATAGGTCATTCAGATGAGTATTTTAATAAAACATTTAGCAAAGGGAGTCGATGCTCCTCTTGATTGATTTTAATGAAAAACTCGCTTTTTCTAATTAGTTTTTTCTATTTATTAAATTGCATTGCAAGTTTTTCTAATTAATTTTTTGTAATTATTAAATTGATTTTGGTCCAGACCATCCGCTCGGGCATGGAAGAAGTCATCGAGCATGGAAGAAGTCATCGGGAATGATACCAGATCGGGCAACGGGTGGGCAAAATAATGTTAGGCAGGTAACATTGTTTTCTGCCACTTGCTATCCATGCACTGATAACTCCACGAAAAGTGTTATCAAGAATCGTGTGATAAATACACCACCCAATAAGAGTCTTCGACCTTTCTGGGTGTCTTTTTATATGCCCAGGTTATGTTACATAGAAAACAAACTATCCTAAAAATATTGTAATCTGTGAATGTTGCATGCTAGGCCTATATTATTGTAATCTGTAAATGATGCATACCCATCTTATTATTGCTAAATGCTTCATACAAGGTGTATTATAGTTATTGTTAAATGTTTCATAGAAGAAGTAATTTTTATTTAAGTGCTTTGGGCTTTAGGCTCAGGCTCTTTTATTCTATGTCATTATGTTTGGGTTGTTTCATTGATAGTTTTCTAATAATATGGAGGGGTTAGTCGGGTATTGATGGGAATGTGCAACATCTTTAGGAGGTCTAATCTTTAGGAATATTTTTAATGTTATGTTTTTAAAGTATTTATGAATATTTCATGTTATGAGAATTGGTGATAATGGATCAACAAAATTTGTTAATGGTTTCTCAAAAACTTGGAATAGTTAATCTCTTGTATTTTATAGTCATTAAAGATCATGGGTGAAATAGTTAATCTCTCATATTTTATACTCATTATAGGTCATGGGTGCTTGACTACAAGAGATTCACAACCTTGATATTCTAAGTTGCTTCCTTATATAGACATTCAAAATTGCTTCTTTGTATCATTTGAAGGAATTTTTGTCATTACATTTAGAATAGGAGATGACCACTAATGTAAATTATACAACTATATATCATGGATTTATAGCATTTGTTTACTATGTTATTTCATGCATGAAGGTTTGGTTGAACGTTTTTCTCATGAATTTTGCATTCCAAGACATTATCTCATATTTTCAACATTATTTGTAAGCATGTATAAGTTTTGTACATTTGTTATTTGAGAATTCAATTGGAAATGTATTTCTTTTATAATATGTTGAAAATATTTTTCTCACACTATTGTGGAAAAAATATTCTGGAAAAAATATTTTTCTCACACTACTTATAGATATTTTTATGACAAGTGTATGGGAATTGGTCAAATTGGCTTTTCCTTTTTGTTGAGACACACTTTATCTTTCCAAATAACAAGTGCTAAATTTCATGTGGTTTTTCACAATATCTTAGAATAATTATCCTTTGTATTATCAAAGAGCCATAAATCATAATATCTTTCTTGTACGTGAGATAAGTCATCTGTCTTATCATAAACATAGTAGATCCATCATACATAACTAAAAATCTCCTTAAACTTGGTTTTGACCATATTTCTACATATGATATCAACCAAATCCATAACTATTTGAAATCAACTAAGAGCAATTTACACATCAAATTCAGTAGTTTTACCAAACTTCAATATTCAAATCATAAATGTAACTATCCCTCAATATTATCCTTATATATTGTAGTGATTTATATGTCATGTGGAATCTCTCTCTTCCCCTTTAAGTCACACAAGAGGGTTCATATTGTAACGCCCCATATTTTGACCTTGGGTAGTTAGAACATTGTTGTTTAGTAATTTTAATAATTCAAAGTTTAGCATTTGTTTGGACTCGGTTAGAATTTGTTAGACATTGAGATGTGTACCTCTAGACATATTTGTATGTTACATGATATATGCTCATGACAAAGATAGTTATTTGATTATTTAAACATGAAAATTAAAATGGGCAAGTTCGGTGCATGTATACCAATTCAAGTATGTTCTAAAGGTATAATAGATGCAATGCATGATGTAAATAGGAATACATTTTTTAATTGAGCGTCAATGCAAATATGAATTCTTATATAAATTTGGGATGTATCTGCATCAATATGTGTTATTGGTGAACTAACCTATAGGATGATGAGCTATGTGATAGCCAAATGACAATAGTATTGAGGTAATTGGGATGTCGTGGACATCAAGAAGATATTCTATGCTATAAGTTGTACTTACTATTTAATTTATGATTCGAAATATTGTTATGATCTATGGTAAGTGTGGTTTTGACAGGATGCACAACTTACCCAGAGTGCATGTTTGATGACGTGACTCTAAGAACATTAGTTGCACAGTATGGCTCGATATAGGGTGTTGACCCTAGTTCTATGAGGAGGGGTGGAAGTATTTCCCACCATTTATCCTCCGAAACCTAGAGTCGTGGGAGGGCTGTGTGAAGTCACGCTCCCCTAGACGTGTGATGACGACTGCTAGTTGCCTGTTGGGGAAGCTTGGTCGAGATGTAGGACACTTCTGCTTACGTGTTCTATCTGGAGTTAGGTCAATATAGTTGACACTCCAGCTTAGTCCAACAGAGGAAAGGATAGGATGGAAGATGGAAGTAGGTTAGGAACGAAGGATGCTTCGATGTAGAATATTGATTGGGGATTAGAGATGCAACTATTGTTTACTCACTTGGTTCCTACCATGTTTAAAACCCTCTTTGATTTCCTATTGATATTTTAAGTGTGACAATGAGTTATTGATGAATTGGTGTAATTTAGTTCGTTAAAATTATTAAATGATGCATTACTTGATCTGT
>ML842043.1:44775-58825 GCA_009831015.1 Picea engelmannii
ACAAACTCAAGCTGAAGATTCAAGGTTGGGGAGTCAACTAGCTCAACAAAGCAGGCAAATTGGTTCTGATGAACTCAGTCATCACGAGTCTTCCCATCTACCAGTGCTCGATTCTCCTCGCCCCCAAAACAATCACGAATAAAATTGATGAGCTTCTCAGGAAATTTCTGTGGGAGGGAGGCAAAGATGGTGAAGGAAAGTTTCATTTAGTAAAATGGGAAAAAATAAAGAAACCTAAGCTGGAAGGAGGTCTAAACATCAGGGACGTGGCAGCCCACAATATTGCCATGGGAGGAAAAGTGCTCTGGAATATGATAACAGGGAAAAGATCTTGGAGTAAACAATTGTTAAGGAAGAAATATTATTCCGGAGACCGAGACAGATGCTTGGAAAAGCCTCCAACTGCAAGAACAGGTTCGCCCATTTTCCACTTATGCCAAAGAGCCTTGCCTATTCTCCGCAATCATCTCACTTGGATCCCTGGTAATGGATCAAAGATAAATATTTGGGAAGATTCCATTCTAGGAGATCTGCCCTTCTCGGCCTTAAGAGATATTGAGCATATCAAGGCCTGGTTGTTGAACAAAAATTGTAGAACTCTCTGGGACATCTCTCGGTGGGACAATGATCTCAAGCGCTCCTGGGCAGGTTGGAATCTAGGAAATTACCCGGAAGAGCTTAACGCAGAAGCCTCTAAGTTGCTGGAAGTACTTCAAGGGAAATCGCCTCTAAGTGCAGAAAGCAGAGACAAGAGAGGCTGGGGAACGAGCTCAGGGGTCTACACTGCAGCTGCTGGCTACAAAATAGCCACGGGCGTCCCCTGGGTTTCCCCAAACCCTGGCCCATGGAAAGCCCTATGGAATTATCCCTCTATCCCCAAAATTGATCTCTTCTCTTGGACTCTCCTCCATAACAACATTCTTACCTTCGACATCCTGAAGAGAAGGGGTTGGAATGGGCCCTCTCGCTGCCCCCTGTGCACTAATTCAGAAGAGAACATCGGTCATCTCCTCTTCAATTGTGAGTTTTCCAAAGAAGTCTGGGGGTATCTTATAGGCCCTCTAGCCTCTAGCCTCCCTTCGGAGAGCAAGGACCTATTCAATTGTTGGATGAACTTGTCTCCGTTTGACTTAGCAAAAAAGAATCTGCTCAAAACTATTTGGATGTGGATCCCAAAATTTACCTGCTGGAAGATATGGCTGGAGTGAAACAATAGGATTTTCAAAGAAGAAAAACGCCTGCCGGCCCAAGTGGCCATCAAAGTTCAGATCATGATCTCAGAAGCGATAAATGCCAATCCCTCCATTCAGAACTCAGCCACAACAACCGAGGAAGAAGAGTTCTGGCTGAAGACCTTCAAACCAGCTCTTCAGAATAGCAGTCTTCCCAATCCTTCAAAGACCAGGAACTGGGAGATTCGTCTACCGGAACAAGAATTTCTAAAATGGAGATCGACTCTTGATGATTGGTGGCTCCTCTTCGATGGTGCCTCTAAAGGCAATCCCGGCAGGGCAGGGGGAGGAGGTGTTCTTCTCGACCCTAGTGGGGCAACCTTTCTTTCCTTCGCTTGGGGTCTTGGATTTGCCACCAACAATCAGGCCGAATATCTAGCGCTCTGGCAAGGTTTGAACCAAATTATCAAATTGGGAATTAAGGAAGTCATGATTGCAGGAGATTCAAAGCAGGTAGTGGATGCCATTAACCTCCATAATCAGCCTAAGGATATGAGGCTAGCTCAACTTTATAAAAAGATTTTAAGTCTTTTGGACCAGCTGAAGGGGTTCAAAATCTACCATGTGCTCAGGACACTGAACATAGCCGCGGATAAAGAGGCGAACCTCGGGTCCATGCAAAGTAAAGGACAACTAATCATCAATGGGACTCCCTCCCATCACTCGATTCCCTAAATGCAGATCCCTTCACGCGACTCCTCTCACATCGAGTTGGCTTCAGTCAGAAAGGACGGCAAGCTCCTCCCGCAGTCGGACAGACAGGATCCTCAGGCAGAGATTTGGCTCTCCTCTTATCCCGTGAAGAATCCTACCAGAGTTAGGGGTTCTGTGTTAAAAAGACGCTCGGCATTCTCTTCAATAACCCAGACGAAGAACGAGCAGCGCGCAGGAAGAAGGAGCATCGCCGCAGCAAGCACCAAAAGCATGGCATCAGATCCTAAATCCTCCCTCACGCCGAAAGAACGATTGGAGTGGGTTAGAGCCGAGCTCGAAAGCATAAGGGCCGCCTCCAACCAGCATAAGTGGGAACTTCTGAAATTTGAAATGGAAGATATCAAAGACGAGCTATCTGACGAAATCCATGTCGGACTGAAAGACACTGCAAACCTCGTAGGCGACTTAGGCAAGCGCCTCTGTAACTTGGAGAAGAAAGTGGAGGAACTAACCACAGCCTTCGGCAAGATCGCTGAAGCATCTGCAGAAGCGGCCACCAGCTCTGGAAGCAAAGGAAAGCGTTAAGGGCAGAGCAACAGTCTCATTTTTGCATGAATCCAGCCCAGAATTCAGTCTTGTCAGTAGTAGTTATTCTCTTAGCCGTTGTTATCTTAGGAGTCAATTTGGTTTGCATTGTAAAAGAATCTGGCTGGAACTGTATTACAGAGCTCTAGCTCTGAATAGATATGTATGGGTTCGGCAGCCCTCTCTGCCTCTATCTAAATAAAGATCCATAATCGTTTGCGTTAAAAAAAAAAAAAAAACATTAAAACACTTACCAAAACAATTATAATTTAAGAAATCATACTTTAGCTTTTAATAATAAAAAAATTGAAATCCAAAAACTTGAAATGCATATTGATTTTACAAATTAAAATCCAATAGATTATATTGATTTTACAAATTAAAATCCAATAGATTGAAATGCATATTGATTTTACAAATTGAAATCCAATATCTTGAAATGCATATGGATTTTACAAGCGAATCAATGCAATCAATTAGAATTGAGGGAGATGAATTGTTGAAAAAGTTTCGAGTCACACACTTCTTTGTATTATCATGAGCCAATACCTTAATGGATAAGGGTAGGGTGAGTAGGGATAGGTCAACTAATGAATTTTTAATTTTCACCCTATTTCTTGAGCAACAATTGTTTTTAATTGAAGGTGAGTATGGAGCAGCAATTGAGCAACAATTGTTTTTTTTTTAAGGTGAGTATGGGAGACCATTTGATCTCTTAAGTCACACTGAGAAAGGAAGTGTGTTTAATAAAAATATAATTAAATTGTGTTAAAATTATTAGTTTGAAAAAGTTAGATATTGTTTTTGTTTATTAATGTGATTGGACCTGTTGGCATCACAATTAAACTGTGGCTTCAAAAACCGCGACTTAGGGGCATTTAAGCCGTCAAAATCACCCGGGATTGCACCCATCTTGAGCCACACCAACCCTTAGCATGGTTGGATTTTTTGTCCCTGTAGGTTTTGATACGGTGACATTGAAAACACAGAGTGGCTTAACAACACACTCCGTCACCAACTGTACTAAACCTCAGGGACTAAAAATTTGAAGGACATGGGGGTGGGATTTCATCCACTTATGTGTGCACATGTCACGATACCATTTAATATAGTATCTTTGGGTGCAACCACACATTCCACCACTACCTCAAGGTGTCCCCATGGCTCCAGGTAAAGCCCTCACGATAGTTGAACCTTGCCCAACAGTGAAAAAATCCTCACTTTCCACCATTGGATCCAACCCCTTTGGGCGAAAAATTTAGATATTAATTCAAATATGTTTTATTAATTTTTTTTAAAGTTTTGAAGTATAAAATACTAGATAGTTTTTAGGAATGAAAATGGGTCATAAAAACTTTCTATGAATCATTTTTCTATGTATTTAACCTGTTTACTTTTTAACATTTACTTAATATGATTAAGAAATTATTGTGTGACCATATAATTGTCATGTTCAAATGATTAACAAAGTTAATTGAAATTACAAATTTACTTCACTATTAACTTTTTATCATTTTTCAATATTAGATTTATATTTGTGCGACTTTTACTTATGTCAACAACATAATTACAATCTCTTAGCCTTTATACATTCACTTACATGTAAAAAGGAGTAGGTTTCCCTTTTGATTTCGATGTATTATAATCAAGGATTTCCTTGGCCAAATTATTCGACAACATTTTGGCCGAATTGAAAGTGTAACCCTCAGCTACCTCGTTCATGATGGCTACCCAATCCACTAAGAGATGTGTAGAGCTCTTCTTTTTGAGCAGGCGATAGAGCATCATGGCTACATACAACATATGAGCGTCGAAAGACATTGTGGCATATGTACCATGAGTGTCAGTTCTGAATTTCTGCAGATGTCCCCACCATGTCTTGATTATATCATGACCACTCCTAGCGTATTGGATGAAATATTTTCTCTCAAACTCTATAAGGAATGTGGAATTGTAAGTGTATTTAGGAGTAGGGGAGATTTTCTACATCACTTTTAGGTGTTCTCGTCAGAAAGAGCCCACAACAACTTGATCGTGGTTGATGATGCTCTTGGTATGTATGTCAATGTGTTCCAAGGCCCAGCTTATCATATCGATGTAAGGCATGATTCTCGGTCGTGCTTCTATCTTGTACAACTCCAAATGTATTATATGTCTAAGCTTAGATGTATAAGAGTGGTCATCTTCCTCGACAAATACTTCTAGACTGTTGATGATTTCATGTTTCAGGACCTCAATTACTGCCTTTTGTGACTCGTGGAGTAGTGTTTGATAGAACATATGCATTTGGGTTTCAATCCTCACCCACTGCGTCAAGATGTTCTTCCATTTTTCGTGGAACTATAAACCTCGAGGAAAGAGAGTGAGATTACCTCTTACAGGAGAAGTCTCTGAGTTATTTACTAGATAGAACTACTAATTGTGAGTGGTGAAAATGATTTTCAAATTGAATTTCTTTAATTCAAACAAAATTTTATCAATATTTGTATAGCCTAACCAACAAGGAATTTATTAACCTTAATGGAATTGACTACTTGGAAATCCACAATATTTGCTTGAAACCATTACCCTTAATTGACTATAAATTCCATAAATACTTCGATGGTTCAGTTTGGGAGCTTTGTGTGTGACAAGGTGGAAACCTCCCGAACCCTGAACCCGCGGAGGAGTTAATCTCTAGACAATTGTTTTTAAATCTTAATTAATCGTGTTTAAAAAGTTGTATTAACTTCAAGTGTTTCGAAAGTTTGGACTTTATGGGTTTTGAATATAGAAGAAAGGAAATTTCTCTAAATCCAAAACTGTGAAGTAATTAATTAAATCTTAATCGTGATTAACTTTCGATATTAAATTTTTTATTAACTCCTTTTTACTCTTTTGAAAGGTCCAATACATCGACATTTTGAAAATTCGGTGATTTTTGGACTCCCTCTATGTTAAAATCTAGAAGGGCCATCTCCCAGAGTGATGTGTAAGAGATGATGTCATTCTGGATGACGTGCCAAGAAAAGAGAGGTGCCACATGTCACTCGAGAGCATGCGAATCATCCAACGAAAATTTCAAAAATCAGTGCCATGTGTCAGCTCATGAAAGATTTAAAAGACACATGTCCTATGACTTGTGTTCGTGAGTTCTTTAGGATTTATCGCGAGCTGTTACTTTCTGTTTTCAGAGCTTCGAGGTTTCTACTATTTAGACTTGTTGGAACATATGAAGCGCGGAGCTCCAAAGCTACCGTTAGAGATTTACCCTTTAAAACTTAGGCGGCTCTGGAACTTCGGAGATTGTAAGAGTCACTCAATCAAATTAAGTAAACTCATCGAGGATAGATATTGCACGTGATTTATTATTAAATAACAAGAAATGAATTTGATTTAAAATTAAAAGACTATTTTCCAAACTTTTTCTCTCTTTGGGTAAAATTTTATTCCTAAGAGGTGAAAAATATATAGCTCAAAATTTCAAAATTGTGTGTGTTCCAATAGATACAACATAAGATATTTTGAGAGAAAACATGATGGATATATTTGAAAGAATGCATATTTTTTATGAATCACTTGTTACTTTGGTAAAAAATTTCGATATATGGAATTGTGTATATTATACTATAAATGTAGGTATAATCATTGGATGGATCCCTCCCTATTAATATATAAATATATATATTATGGTGGTCCACCTACGCTTTAGGTATACCTATTCATTGATTTCAATCATCTATGATACCCAAACAACCAAAACAAGAATGAAGGTGTTCCACTCAACCCACCTCCTCTAGCCATTGAGGCTCCTAGGTGAGTAAATGACAACCTATGCTTCTTCTATCATTGGTAGAAAAATTCCATCATATTGACTCTTTAATTGATGAGGCCCTATATCGAAGGTCCTAACTAAAATATGAGTTACGTACTACAATATTGTTACTATTTGGTGCAAACGCAAACGCCGACTATGAGCTCTACGTCCGCTTCACAGGATCATTCAATCAGATCATGAGCCGAAGCGACTCATTTGATTCCCACTGGAATATTGGTTAAAATCAATCCACAGGTCCTGCCCTTTTCCCACACAGCTCTTCTTGCACTCAACCGTGATCTTCCCCGACTTAATTTCGGGTTTCGGGATTCCCTGATCCCCGATGTCAAGAGAACCACTATCTCCGCGATCTCCCAATCTCCGAAGTGATAAAACACCTCAGTCAGCGACTAGCCCTTGGGGCTAAGTCTTGGTCCCCATGACCACTTCACATATGACCGTGACTCTATTTCGGGGTTTTGTGACCCAAGCGCTCAACCTCCCATCCTCTGGATCCCCAAAATACCGATATGCGAAATTTCGATCGACGATTTCCCGGTCTTCTCCTTCTTCGCGATTTCGGACTTTCAAATGCCGAAAAGCACGGACCTCTTGTCCACGGAATCTCTGATCTTCTGAATCTCGATTCTTCGATGTGACATCAGCTAGGCCCACAATGGAATTTTCCACCTCTTCCTGATTCCTAGTGCCCGGATATCCAAAGTGGATGATCACGTCACACGCATCCTCCCACAACTGGACGGCTCAGATCAAATCTCTCTAATTCAGGGTTTCTGATGTCGAGTGACCATTCTCACATCCTCGAGATCTCCGATATCCCGAGTGTCGATATCCCGATTAGCTTCTCTCGTCGGGATTTTCACCTCGGCTTTTCACGAAGGCTTAACCCTCATGCCATTCTCAACAGATATGATGGTTGCCAGGTTCTCCACTCCAAATATGACGGCTCAAACCTCGTCTATCCTGGGGCACTTCTCCTGCTCGTTGCTGGACATGAGAAAACTTCAGCGACCCAAATCTTCTGACTGGATCCGACGACGATTGTGCTCCTTGGAGCTTCTACATGTTCTTCTTAGACTTGGAAGAATTCCAAGTATTCCAAAGGCTTCAACCTGTGTCTTGTCCCTTCTTTATAAGTCTTAAACTCTGAGCTTCACCACATGCATGGAAACGCTACTCCTCCTGAGCTCTTTTCCTGTTCCTTAAAGGATTTTTGACGTCTGCGTTCCTACAGAGTCTTCACATACACACAAAGGTGTTATCTATCCTAAGATTTCCTGTAGATTCAACCTCCAAGGAAACTTGTCCTTTTCTCTTTCTCCCTCATATGGAGAATTTGGATGCCCTCCAAGCACTCCATCTACTCAAGCAACCTCCTGTTGAGCCTATCAGGGTGTTCAGCAACCCTGTGAAGATCCCTCAGTGGACTCTTCCTTCAGAATACATAACTCAAAGTGTTCTCTTCCCCTGTGTCTGTCTGTACAATGTCTCAATGCCCACCTGGGAGAGTGTCAAGAATCCTCAGTGATTCTGACTTCTTAAGAAATCACAGCCGAGTTCTTCCTCTATACACTCATTGCACCTGCTCAATTCCCACCTGGAAGAGCTTCACAGAAATTCTCAAAGTTTTTGTCTACAACTATGGTTTCCCCTACATAGCCTTGCCTCCTGAGGTGTTCAACAACTTCATAGGTCTTTTCTGAGTTGTTGATTCTAGTTCCTGTGCCACAATACATCTTTGTCTGAACCCGCAGTATTCATAAGTGCTTCAGTGCACTGGTATTTAGAGACCGCAGTACTCTGTCATGCCCTCCTAACATGAAACCTCAAAGACCTTCAACCCTGAAAATCAAACATACTCCTTCAAATGAAATTCTACAACATACATCTATAACATACATTCATATCATATGAAGAACACTCACAAACGTTCATTTAACACATAGTCATGCAGTAAAAACTGCTATTTTTATTAAATATGGAAAACGCCTATATTTACAAGGTGTTCCTGAGCACGGCTTGTAACAAGGTCTCGACTCCTTCTCTTCTGCTCTCTACTCGCATATTCTAACTCTCAACTAACTCTACTATGCTCCCTAGATCTTGATAACTCACCCATACATACAATGAGATACTAAATCTCTTTTTTTACCTGAGGGATCTTCGAGCTCCTCCCTCCAACCTACCTACCCTATTCAATTACATTGAATGGGTTGTCTACTCCGCAATCCGGATCTAGATCTCAGCCTTACAAACATTTAAAGGCCTTCTTATCTACATCCTGCACAAAGGCACGGATTCACGGATCAACAACTTAAACATTTAATTACATTCAATTCTAAATCAAAATGAGGACAACGCCTCTCTTCAACTTTGAATGTGTGTGATTGATGTGGCTGGCTGGATGGCTGACTGTCGTGGAGAGATTCTCCTGCATCATACTCCTCAGCTTCAAAATTCATGAACCTCTGCTCATGAGATTCCCATCTCAGCTGTGGAAATCCTCCTGGATCCCAAACCATCCTTTGGAGCTGTTCATCTGCTCCATCTCTTTGCTGCTCCTACTTCTGCGTTGCTGCTGCTTCCTTCTCTCTGCTCATCCTCTCCTTGCTGACAGTTTCTGCTGACCGGATCATCAGCTCTCTTATCATGTTGATCACTTCGTCCAGCTGCTCCAGTGGCTGGCCCTGTTTATGCAGTCTCCTCAGTTGCAAAAATTTTCGGCACATGGGCAGATCACTATGATCTCCCATGCTCTCTTCATCAGCTTCCAACTTCACCTGTTGGATGTGCACGCCCTTCACTTTCACCCTTCTCTCTAGGGCTTCGATTTGTTCATACATATCAACCAAACTAATGTTGTCTGCCTCTCCTTCTTCTTCTGCAAACTCCCATGTTGCAGTCTTTTCAGTCTCCTGGCTGAAAGTATTGAGACACTCCTCAGAATGCTCATTATCCTCTCCTGCTTGGGCAGCTTCATATATCTTCTCCAATTCTTCTTCTCTGTCAGTCGCAACTGGCTATTCTTCTGTTGTTGATATATCTGAAACCTAGATTTCTGCCTCCCCCTGGGCAAGTGGTAGGAATATCTCGATTCCCCCAATCATTATAAGGCTCCTCAGATCAACCTCTCAGATGGTGAAAGTTTGTAAATTGTCATCATCTTCATTCACATGGCTTGGAAAACCACATGAATCTTCATCCTTTGTTAGTTGTATCTGCTGATCTAAATCCACCCCTAAGCTCACCTGCTCTGTCAACTCCTTAGGTTGATTCTGACTCACTTCTGAGTTCATGAGACCCTCAGATAGTCTCATCTGCTCATCCCTGCCCATCTTGCAATATGGGATGCTTCCACTACCTTCCTGGCAATCTTCGAGATCCTGCAATGATCTCAACTCCTTGCCCACCTAGAAATTTGGAATTTCTTCTCTGCCTGACCGACATTTCTTGAGATCTTCAGCCGACCCCATTTTATTCTCTTCACTGAGAATTTTCCCAGTCTCTGGTTCACATATCTGAACCATTTCCTCAGGTTCGTCGAGGTTTTCAACATGCCTCAACCATCCTTTTAATAGTCTCCACCGTCTTCTAGCCATCGACTCCTTGACTGGCCATTTTACCTTCAGTTTATTCATCATGGGCCACTCATATACCCATCTCGGCTTGGGGTTCTGCTTCATCCATAGTTCAAGGTCTTCCATTCTTGCCCTGATGTCGACAAGTTCTTTCCCCCTTTCAGTTGTACTCAACAGCTCTGGTTTTTTTTTACCATCATACCTATGGCCTTAAGTAGACATGGTGATGTCTCTGTCTTCCTTCTTGGCAAATCTACTACTTAGTTCTACAAACATGAGTGCTTCAACCTCTTCCTACAGTCCTCCCTGACTGTCTTCTCGATTGTTGCTTGCCCGCAACCAATTACCACAGAGTTTCAGTACTCTTATTTCTTCCTTTGTCTTCTCCCTCTGCTTGAAATATACAAACAGAGTCCTCGCTCTGATACCACTTGGTGCAAACGCAAATGCCGACTACGAGCTCTATGTCTTCTTCACAAGATCATTCAATCAGTTCATGAGCCGAAGTGACTCATTTGATTCCCACTAGAATCTTGGTTAAAATCAATCCACATGTCCTGCCCTTTTCCCACACGGCTCTTCTTTCACCCAACCGTGATCTTCCCTGACTTAATTTCAGGTTTCGGGATTCCCTGATCCCCGATGTCACGAGAACCCCTATCTTCGCGATCTCCCGATCTCTAAAGTGATAAAACACCTTAGTCAGTGACTAGCCCTCGGGGCTAAGTCTTGGTCCCCATGACCATTTCACATATGACTGTGACTCTATTTCGGGGTTTCACGACCCAAGCGCTGAACCTCCTGTCCTCTGGATCCCCAAAATATCGATATGCAAAATTTTGATTGGCGATTTCCTGGTCTTCTCCTTCTTCGTGATTTTGGACTTTCAAATGCCGAAAAGCACGGACCTCTTGTCCACAGGATCTCCGATCTTCCGAATCCCGATTCTCTGATGTGACGTCAGCTAGGCCCACAACGAAACTTTCCACCTCTTCACGATTCCTAGTGCCCGGATATCCAAAGTGGATGATCACGTGACAGACATCCTCCCACAACCAGATGACTCATATCAAATCTCTCTAATTCGAGGTTTTCGATGTCAAGCGACCATTCTCACATCCTCGAGATCTCCGATATCTCGAGTGCCAATATCCCGATTAGCTTCTCTCATCGGGATTTTCACTCGGCTTTTCACGAAGGCTTAACCCTCATACCATTCTTGACAGATCTAATGGCTGTCAGGTTCTCTGCTCCAAATCTGATGGCTTAAACCTCGTCTATCATGGGGTGCTTCTCCTTCTCATTGTTGGACGTGAGAAAACTTCAGCGACCCAGATCTTCTGACTGGATCCAACGGTGACTGTGCTCCTCGGAGCTTCTGCACGTTCTTCCTAGACTTGGAAGAATTCCAAGTATTCCAAAGGCTTCAACCTTTGTCCTGTCCCTTCTTTCGAAGTCTTCGACTCTGAGCTTCGCCACACGCATGGAAATGCTACTCCTCTTAAGCTCTTTTCCTGGTCCTTAAAGGATTTTTTATGTCTGCATTGCTACAGAGTCTTCACATACACACAAAGGTGTTATCCATCATAAGCTTTCCTGTAGCTTCGACCTCCAAGGAAACTTGTCCTTTTCTCTTTCTCCCTCAAATGGAGAATTTGGATGCCCTCCTAGCACTCCATCTACTCAAGCAACCTCCTGCTAAGCCTATCAGGGTGTTCAGCAACCCTGTGAAGATCCCTCAGTGGAATCTTCCTTCAGAATACAGAACTCAAAGTGTTCTCTTCCCCTGTGTCTGTCTGCACAATGTCTCAATGCCCACCTGGCAGAGTGTCAAGAATCCTCAATGATTCTGACTTCTTAAGAACTCACACCCGAGTTCTTCCTCTATACACTCCTTGCACCTACTCAATTCCCACCTGGCAGAGCTTCACAGAAATTCTCAAAGTTTCTGTCTGCAACTGTGGTTTCCCCTACACAGCCTTGCCTCCTGAGGTGTTCAACAACCTCATAGGTATTTTTTGAGTTGTTGATTCCAGTTCATGTGTCGTAGCACGTCTTTGTCTGAACCCGCAGTATTCAAAAGTGCTTCAGTGCACTGGTATTCAGAGACCGCAGTACTCTGTCATGCCCTCCTGACATGAAACCTCAAAGACCTTCAACCCTAAAAATCAAACATACTCCTGCAAATGCAATCCTACAACATACATTCATATCATATGAAGAACACTCACAGACATTCATTTAACACATAGTCATGCAGGAAAAAATGTTATTTTTATTAAATATGGCAAACCCCTGTATTTACAAGGTGTTCCTGAGCACGACCTGTAACAAGGTCTCGACTCCTTCTCTTCTGCTCTCTACTCGCAGATTCTAACTCTCAACTAACTCTACTATGCTCCCTAGCTCTTGCTAGCTCACCCATACATACAATGAGATACTAAATCTCTTCTTTTACCTGAGGGATCTTTGAGCTCCTCCTTCCAACCTACCTACCCTATTCAATTACATTGAATGGGTTGTCTAGTCTGCAATCCAGATCTAGATCTCAGCCTTACAAACATTTAAAGGCCTTCTTATCTACAACCTGCGCAAAGGCACGGCTTCACAGCTCAACAACTTAAACATTTAATTACATTCAATTCTAAATCAAAAAGAGGACAACGCCTCTCTTCAACTTTGAATGCATGCGCTTGACGTGGCTGGATGGCTGGCTGGCTGTCGTGGAAAGATGCTCCTGCATCACTATTTTTGTTACTCCCATCTTACCTTAACAAGATCTAACAATGCATAATGATATATTAAAATAGGTGTTGAATCATGTAGTATATGAGATGGGTTTTTAGAAATATAATAAGCATCAATGTTATTCAAAATATCTAATACACACTAGTGCTTTAACAGTGTATAATATGCATTAGTTCTCTGATATGCATAAGTTCTTTAGAAAATCCAATACACACCAATGCTTTAAATATATGTAATATGCACATATGCACATTACATATGTGTGCACCACGGTACTATTATAATCACACCAGAAAAAACCTCCATTAAGACCTCTGATAGCCCATAATTTTTAGTTATAGTGAACATATACTAAAATATCCACTAAAACCCTTGTTGTCAAAGCCAAGGTTTTAGCAAAATGTTTTTTGATAAATTTCCCAATCTTGTAATTATTAAAAACCTCCACTAGGTAGTGTTTTTGTTTTAATGCAAGAAATTCACTCTTGGACTTGGATTTTATTCAAAAAGTCCCTGGAAAGACCAAGCAAGAATATTAAAAATAAACCGCATCAATGGGTAAAGATTACTAACTTTAAATAACTTTGATGGGGTTCATGGCAACCTGGTTTGCAGGAGATATCTCCAATGCAGAAGATACCTCATATTATAGGTTTCATCTCCTCATTACCACGTTGACGTAATTGTCTGAAAGAAAGGAAGCGACCTCTTCTTTTCTCAGTCGAAGCTTCACACGCACGGTGGATTCATTGGTTGAGTAGGAAGAAGAAACCATCCTAACGCCCCTTCTAGGATCATCTTGCTCTTTTTCTTTTTATTAAATGATTCTAGGATCATTTGCTTCTTCTTGTTTTATTGAATCTCTGCGTATGTCTGCAGAAGACTCTGGCTGTAACCTGAAACTGGCGCTTGGAATGGCATGATCAGAAGCTCTTGCAAAGTACATTGTATTCATATTGTTATTGTAATCGATGAATTCATTCTGTGAGATTCCGAGAGGAATGAGATAATAGAGATGGCCAAGCCCCGCCTTTTCAGAAAGAGGTTGAGGACCAGCAGCTACCTCAAATATTTTCTCTCGAACTCTATAAGGAATGCAACATTGTAAGTGTATTTAGGAGTAAGGGAGATTTTGTACATCACTTGTAGGTGTTTTGGTCGAAAAGAGTCGACGACAACCTTCTCGTGGTTGATGATGCTCCTGGTATGTATGTCAACCTGTTCCAAGACCTATCTTATCATATCATTGTAAGGCATGATTCTCCCTCTCTCTCTCCCTCTTCATCCCCCTCTCCCTCCCCCCCTCTCTCTCTCTCTCCCTCCCTCTTGCTCTCTCTCTCTATATACATACCCCTCCACCCCTCTCTCTCTCTCCCTCTTCATTCCCTTCTCTCTCTCCCTCTTTTACCACTCTACCTCACTCCCCTCCCTTCTCA
>WSFP011325896.1:0-40083 GCA_009831015.1 Picea engelmannii
AAGGAAAGAAGAGGAAGCTTTAGGCCTAGCTTTAGCTACACCTAGGTAAGTCTTTCCTTCTTAGGGTTTAGGGTTGGTGGCCTTGCCATAGCAACACCATCAAACCCTAACTCTCTTGTCTTTAAGTTTGAGCCTCTCCTAAATCATTAGTCTCATCTCCTTTGACTCCATTAACCCAAGGCACTAGTCTAGAAACTCTTTCTTGAGCTTGTTATGCCTTAATCTCTTTCAAACTATTTTATTTGAAACCCTAAACTAACCTAGCGTCTAACCCTAGCGATTTGAACTAACCCTAAACCTGATAACGTTTGGCCCTAATTAAACTTTTGCTTGGATAGAAAGGTGCGGCCTTGTTATCTCTTCATAGCCATAGAAGTTTTACAGGTTTTCATTGGTTAAAATTGACAAAAAGTCACTTCTTGGCTAGCTAACCCCAAACTGCAACAAGTTTTATATAGGTGATGTCATACCTTGTTTAATCTCTTGCTTTGACTTCAACGTTTTGACTTTGTCACCCTCCTTTGATTGGTTTTGAGCTATTGATTACATTTGTGAGCTTGTTTAGTAAAACGTTGTGCTCTTTCCCTTTCAAATTGACTTGTTGATAAAGCTTGACATCACACTTGTAGCAGAAATAGTATAGGTGACGCAACAACATATTGTATATGAGCTAAATTAAAATATTTATTGCATTAATGATATGATACAAGGTTTAATTGTGAACATTGAATGCTCTTTATCTCTTATGCTTTGTTGATGAAGTAATATAAATCATTTGACTTTGTTTAGCCATCATTGACTTCGTCAATAATAGCTTCAGAGGTCGGATTTTCAGTCCGACAATCATCAAGATCATCCTAGAGGCCATGGCGCATCTTTTGAGACAGTTTCCATCTCATTTCGACGGGTATCGCCATCAGGGTGAATTTTCCAGATTCTACAACAGTTACCGTGAGCTGCCAGACTGCTTTTTGCTAATCTATCCGTGCATGCGCAGACCAACATTCATTCTTCTGACCACGAGTATTTCTTATCAGTGGATTTGTATTCCAGTGACGATCCATGAGATCTACCTGACGATTAGTATATCTGCTTCCAGCTTATTATTGTATTTCCTTCCTTTTCCTCATTATATATATGAGTGAGTTGTGTTGACTTTATTTCACATGCATTATCTTATACTGCTAAAACACTTAATGAATTGAAACACACATGCGAAAATCACCAAGCATGTTCACACATTAACTCAAACGCATTCAAAAACCCCAGAGTATCATATTTCAGTGGCAAAACCGTAGTTCAGCGGTAGATATCCAGATTAGCTGGATCAAGGATATTTCATGGAACCTGTGGGCCTCGAGACACAATCTCCTTAGTTATCCCTAGGCTAGGGGATAACAATACCTAGGGTAAAACCTAGATTCCTTAGCTCACAAGGCCAGGTTAACTACTCATGAATAAATCATGTACAGCTTATTAACAATCGATTCACTAAGAGAAAATATGTCACAAAGTGAGATTTGAACCCGGGTGGAGAGGGTAACAACTTTTCCTCATACCCACTAGAGCTACACCCAATTGACAAAACTGATTGCAAACTTGAAACACTTGTGACTAATTTTAGGTGCTTTTTTCAAGTTTAATTCAATGAATGCTAGGATAAGACAGCATGTATTCTATATAGGCACTTCTTGAATATTGTAGTCGTGTAGATTCCTATTGATAGCAATTGCCTTCCCTTCCATCAACAAGCATAGCATAGGATGTTTGGAAACAGAGGATCGGCTAGGCATGCATTGATGTGTTTGCTTTTATCATGTGCAAATGTTGCATTACATGTCTAAGCTTAAGACAAGGTAACCTAATTGCATGTGACTAAGATGACAAAATGCTAAAATTATGTGGAAAGTTGCCTAAATGTCAAAATACCAAAATAAGTTTGGTTGGCTAGTAAGCAATGGCTTGTAATTTAAATTTACCAATATAAGAGTAAAGATTTTTTCAGTTATTATTATCATTTTCTTAAGAAGGCAATCCAAAGCAACATTATACATACATATATGCTACATTGTGAGGAAGGGATTATGAGTAGAATTAGAAGGGATCATTGTTAGATTAGATGTAAATGAAGTCATTTTGAGAGTTTAAGCGTTGTTATAGTTGGTATCCGACTTTTTTTAAATGTCCTAATGTGCTTTGATTCTCCTTTCAGTTGGCTGTGATGTCTGCATTTCTTGGCCCTGATCAAGCAGCAATGGAGGCCAAGTTAGCCTCCGATCCAGAAGTGGCTCCTTGGGTTAACAAGTATCAACGTAGCCGGGAGACAATTTCAGAGACTGACTATGATGTAAGGAAGGACCATTTGCCAATAGCTTTTGAAATGTTGTTCTCCTCTCTCGAAGCACTGTAGATATTAAATAGTTTTAAATTCTTGATTAAATTCGATTAATTCTGATTTTGGAGAATAAGCCCTCTAGATGATAAAAGGATAAACATCATCTTAATCATTTTTCAAGGCCTCCTGTTACCTTGTGTCTCTCTTGTTGTTGTGTTATTGCAGGTAGATCTCATCACTACATTCACAAAGATCGGCTCCTTCGGTCAGAACATCAACTACGAAGCATACACATTTCCTCGACAAAAAGTAGATTTGACCAAATTAAAATTATAGTATCTGTTCAATCTTTATGCACCATTTTCTTCCCGTATGATTCACATCATCTTTCAAATGTATAGTCATTATAGATAGAATCATATGCAACCTGTAGGTTCAGAGTTTGACTCGGCTGCAATGACTAGTGAGTCACTGATGTGATTTCCATGACAAATACCTAATCATATATGGATGATTGATGTAAGCTTCATTTTGAATTTCCATGACAAATACCTGATCATATATGGATGATTGATGTAAGCTTCATTTTCAAATCCAAACAATTTGTTCATGCATTGGGAAAAACTGGAATATCAATTATTGAATGCAAACTAAAGATTTTCAACGTTGAGTTTTGTAAATTTGTTTATAATTAACTTATAACTTTGAAAGTTAAACTAAAGTTTTAACGTCTGTACACTAACCAACTAAACTAACATTTTACTTTAAAAAATTGAATGCTGTTATGAAATTTCTCTGCCCTGTTTAGAAGTGGTCTATGCATTGACAAAATGCATATTTTTCAGAATTTCTCTGCCCTGTTTAGAAGTTGTCAAAATGCATCTTTTTCAGCCAACCTTTAGTAGAATTGGGCAAAGCAAATCCATTGTGTTTCAATCGATCCAGCAGGAAATGCACCTTTTTGGGTTCAGATTGATTCAGAGCCATCGAAAATCCCACGTGGTAGGGGGAACTATAGGCAAATGGCGTTTCTCGGGTGGAAGGACGATCGATGGCCAGATTTCAGTTGGAAAATAGTGCATTTTGGTCAATTCCAATGGGTGGGACAATTAAATTTTTAAAAGGCTTAATATAATAGGTTTTGTTATTTATATGTGTGGAAGTTTTATTAAAGGAAATGGTTATAGTGAATGGAGGCTTGGTTAGTTGGTAAAGATATGTTTTCGTTACTCAGGTTCAAATTTCTTAGGAATATGTTTGCTCTTTGTGGGGTGTTTCACTTATATAAATGATTTGTTTTTTGTAGTTGGGTCTATGATTTGTTTCTTGCGGTTGGGTCATGTGCAATTCCTATAATAAAAATGAGTAGTTTTTTGTAATTGGAGTTATGTATTATTTTAGATGAATGAGTTGTTTATACTTGTTAATTAGAAACATCTATTATTAAAAAAATAATTATGAATTTATAATAATAATAATCTATTTTTATGGTCACCTCTAAGTCACATAACAAATTGGTGTATGAGACTCTTTTGTTTATGGGACCATTAAAATCTACAAAATATATATACCGTACTTGGATTTAAACTTATGATCACCAAAAAAAACATATGTTCTTAACTATTAGAGTCACTCATGTTTTTAATACATGTTGTACACCTAATATAATATAATATAAGCAAAACTTAATAATTAATTATTATTGATTAAAAACTCTAAATTTACCATCATCCACCCTGATCCATCTCTTTGAGGTCATGTTGTTTGATTGTATAATCTCACACATATTAATCATTATTATTATATTTTTGACTTTTGAGATTGCATTTATGAGTCGGTGTTCTTGTTTGATGAATAGTCAGTGTATGATCTTTGTGATCCATGACAATAAATTGTTTTAGTAAGTTGCTTTTTCATTTTCATTCAAAATATCATTTATTTATTTTTTATTTATGTATTTAAGTTTTTTTATTTATTTTTTATTTATGTATTTAAATTTTTTTATTTATGTATTTAAGTTTATTTTTTTATTTTTTTATTTATGTATTTAAGTTTTTATGATACATTTTTATTTGTATATTCAAGTTTTTATGATATATTTGTGTTGTTTTGTCAATTAAATATTTTATGATTAATGACAATTTTTTTTTTTTAATTTCAATTGAGTTTATGCATGTCTCCTTGTTAATAAATTACATTTTAATTTTTAAAATATTGTTAATTCGATTGTGTTGATAGGTGTTTGTTTATGTCAAGTTGAAAAATTGTTATCCTCCTATTTAGGTTCAAATTCGACATTGTGATATGGCTCTTCATTTAATATTTGTGGAATATCATAAAGATTATGAGATTAGAGTAAATAAAAAAATAAAAATAAAAAGATGCCTCTATTAATATTTCCCTATGTTTTAATATTTTAACTTTTGACTATGACGTTTAAATAAAAATGAGTTTTAACTAATTAATTAGAAAGAACTTATTTTTATTTTGGAAATGGATTTTTTCAAATAATTACTTTTTCAAATTGTGTCATGTTACTTAATGTTACTTAATGTTAAGAATTTTAATAAATTCAAAATAAACATTAGCAAATTACCAACAATCCTTCATTTTCTCTATCAAACCACATGAACCTAGATATTTCAAAGCTATTTTTTCTCTATCAAACCACATGAATCTAGATATTTCAAAGCTATTTTAATATATTTATTGTCATCTATGAGTAAAGGCATCTCCAATTTTTTTCTATTTCATTAACCCAACTTGTACTTTGTCTTTTTTAGTAAAGGCATCTCCAATTTTTTTCTATTTCATTAACCCAACTTGTACTTTGTCTTTTTTTTTATTGACCATTAAATTTCGATATTTTTGTAATGGGTGTTGTTTGATATTTCTATAGTGGGTGTTGTTAGTTGATATTTTTGTAATGGGTATCGTTGATGAGGTGAAGCTTCTTTTTTTAAACCTTCCAACAAATATTTCTAATGGATGTTGTTTGATATTTATATAGTGGGTGTTGTTGGTTGCTATTTATGTAATGGGTGTCATTGATGAGGTAAAACGTCTTTTTTTAAACCTTCTAACAAATATTCCTAGTTACTTTTAAATTTGAGTACTTGATAAGAAAATATAAAAAATTATCATATAAATTTTAATATATTATATAAAATTAACTTTTGGATTATATTAATTACTTTATTTATAAAAATATAAAATAATAGAATGATATAAAGTGCATGAAGTTATTATATTATAACAATATAGTAATAATTTTACCTCTTGAGCATGAGGTTAAATTGCAACTTGGTTTTAGTATTTAGGCTTTATGTATGGGGTTAAAGAGTAGGTATTTTTGGACACCACATGACACTTCTCTGGTAGCCTCAACAATGATTAGATAAGACACTAGGTATCTAGTGGGTATTAGTGAAAACCACCTTTTGGTCCTTTTGCATGACTTAAAACTATTTTTTTTAGGCAAAGAGTTCATCATCCTCAGACGTAAGAAAATAGGTGAACAACCCAAGGCTTCGAGGCATCTGGTAGGAGTGGCATTTTTTCCCTTTATGGACCACCAACAAGGTATTTTAGGTGGTCAGTCTTGACATTATATCAATAAAGGTTTAACGTCCCCCAACCCAATCGAGGTCCATTACGTGCGGAATACTCATAAAAATTAAAAATTTATGCTAACTAATTTTTTGTAGCTTACCAACTACAAATTACAAGCATGCTTAACTACAATCTAATACCATTAATTTGATGAATCTACAAAATTCTAACATAAGCATGAAATGAAGCTAATAAACTCAAGAACATCAACATATCAATCAGTCTTATACACAGATTTCATGCACAACAATTAAACACATAAAATAACACAACAAGAAGATAAAACACTTATAATTTAATTTAGTTGTGCAACCAATTGCTTGGGACGGACGTTCCACCCAACCATAGACTTGTTGTTCCAAATCTCAACAGTAAATCACCCTCGAGTTGAGGCTAGTAATCCACAAAAGAGGGTGGTCTCTCACTATCCACTCACAGCTTAGAAAACCCACAACCCACTGGAATTTTCCTACAACTATCTCGATTTTTTACCAACTCTCTTCCTCTCAACTTGCCCAATCCAAGGAATGTACCCCTTCATTGATCTCAGTCCCTCAGGCATCCCATTCGTTTATCAAGGTCTTTTTAGCACAAGTAACCAGGAATCTCTATGTTGAGAACTCAAGGGTGTTGAAGTTTGAGTAGCTTCGGAAGATATTCTTATTGTATTAGACCAAGAAAAAACACTAAAAAGTTATATTGTGTTATATTTGTAAAGTTGGCCCTATTGCGCCTTTGTAAAAGTCCACCCTATTGTGCCTTAGAAAAAGTAAATTGTAAATTAGAAGGGTAAAGTGTACAAGTCGACCCTAGCCTATGTATGGGTGGCTCAACTTGTATTTATAAGAGGCTAGGCACCTCACTTGGAGAACATACACAACAAACTCTCTCACACAAGTAAGAAGTGCGGAAGTATGAGGAGAAGACGCAACTACGGAGAAAGAGTGTTCTAGTGAAGGGTTTTGGTTATCTTTTGGAGGATCATCTTGGTCTAGTGGTGCGCTACCCTATTATGGTTAGGCTTTCTGGTTTATCTTCTATTTGGTGAGATATCTCTTACGAGAGACATTGTACTTGTTGAAGAATCTATATTGAAGAAGCTTTGCTCGATTTTCTCCCCCACAGGGGTTTCCCAAGATAAATCTTGTGTATACTGTGGATGTCTTTCTTTCAGTGATCCTTATGCATGCAGTTATTGTTTTAATAGTCTAATGTTAAAGAATACAGACACTTGACTGCTTAAGAGAAAATTTAACATGGTTTTAGAGCAAGCCTGAAAGAAGCCATTTGCATAGTCTAGAAGAACTCACCGGGGAAACTAAGACCATAAGAAGACTCTCCTAACCCTAGCACATCTTTCCTTGGGTTTAGATTCTCAGTTTGACGAAGTTTTGAAAACTGCAATTGGTGTTGCAACTGTCGGTAACTGCACAAACCTTAGAAGGTGATTTATCCCACTTTCTGGAGGACACTGATCAAAGTAAAACCACCAAGGAGCTCACCTTAGGAGGGCGCACCTTTCCCTCGGAGAAGAATTCCAAAATTTACATTTTGAAAAATTAGGGTTTCCTCATAAACCCTAACTCAAGACGTCTTGGCAGCTGTAGAATTGAAGATGGCACTGATCATCTTGGCATAACACTCTCTGGTAAGTACAAAACCTTTATTTGAAAAGTTTTTATTTCTACTATTATATTTTTGTTCAAGGACAAGATGACACCCGGTACCAAGCTTGATTAGAAGCTTGAAGGTGTCGATAACTTTCAAGCATGGAAGTATAGAGTGATGCTCGTTCTAGAAGAGAATGACCTAGAGGATTTCGTCAAAGAAGAAGTTCCAGAACTTGACAAAGATTAGGCCAAAGCAAAGTATAAAAAGAACCTAGTTAAGGCAAAGAGAATTATTTTTGATTCCATCAAGGATCATTTGATCCCTCATGTCTCATCATTGACAAATCCCAAGAAAATGTTTGATTCCTTATCTCGATTGTATGAAGGCAAAAATATCGACCGGAAGATGACCTTGAGGACACAAATCAAGAATGTGAAGATGCAGAGTTCATAAACTATCCAATCATACTTCACAAGGGTGTCTCAAATCATAGAACAACTTGAAGCCATTGGAGGCACAATCGAAGAAGCATAATTAGTAATGACTACCTTGAATGATCTCCCCAGATCTTGGGAATCATTCATTTAGGGAATATGTTCAATAAGAACGCTAACAAGGTTTAACAGACTATGGGAGGATTGTACTCATGAAGAAGCCACATTGGAAGCAAGAGAAGAGAAACTAGGCAATGAAGAAAATCAAGCTCTAACAGCTCATGCTATAAAATGAAAGAGCAAGAAGGAAGCTCATTCACACAAGAAGCCTCATGGATTACAAAAGACACATAAGTTCAAGAAGGATTTTTCAAATTACATATGCTTCATTTGTCAGAAGATGGGACACATTTCCATAAACTGTCCCAACTCCAAAGGTCAGGTCAGAAAAGGAAAGTATAAAAGACATCATGCTCATGCCACAGAAGATGATGAACTTGATCATGAGAAAACTAAAGAAGAAGATTCAAGTGAATAATATGTATTGATCTCGTCTCTTATAGGTATTGTCACTCATGGAAGTGACACATCACTTATTGATAGTGGTGTTTCTAAGTACATGACATATTACAAGGATTCCTTCTTAGAATTAGTTTAGAAGGATTCACCTCACAAGGTAAAGCTCGGTGATGACTATCAGTACCCCATTAAAGCAGTAGGAGAAGTATCCTACAAGTTATATTCAAGAAAACCTATGCAGATGAAAGATGTTTTGTATGTACCTATTTTGAATAAGAATATCCTTTCCATCTCAACTTTGGATGAGAAAGGATTCAAAGTTTCCTTCACTGATGGTGAAGTTCTCATATGTTCAAGAGGAAAATCTATTGATGATGCTATAGTGATTGGTATCTAAAAAGGAGGCCTAATCAAGTTAAAGGGACATTCAGTTTCAACATTAGTACACACTATAGTCACTCTGAGTGAGCTTTCGCATAGAATATTTTCTCACTTACATTACAAATCCCTACCGATCGTGGGCAAGATGGTGATAGGTTTGCTAGAAATCCAAGTGGATCATGAAGGCATATGCAAGGGATGCACACAAGGCAATCACGTGAAGAAACCATTTCCAAGAAGTGATAGAAAAGATGAAGGAGTCTTGGAAATTATACATTCAGACGTGTGTGGATCGATGTCAACCACTTCACTTAGTGGGTATGTATACTATGTTTCATTTATTGATGCTTTCTTAAGTAAAACCTGGATTTATTTTTTGAAAGCTAAGAGTGAAGTATTCAAAAAGTTTAAATAATTCAAGGCACTTGTTGAAAACCTCTCTGAAAAGAAAATAAATATATTAAGGTCAGATAATGGAGGTGAATTCACATCAGATGAATTCAAGACATTCTGCAAGGAAGTTGGGATTAAAAGGGATCTCTCTATTCCTTACAATCCTCAGCATAATGGTGTAGTAGAAAGGAAGAACCGTACAATCATGGAAGTAGTGAAGGCCATGATTCATGAACAAGAATTATTGATGCATCTGTGGGTAGTAGCAGGCAAAACTACATTATATGTGCAGAATAGAAGTCCCCACCATGCTCTTGGGAACAAGACTCTAGAAGATATGTTTACAAGTGAAAAGCTAGAGGTCATCCACTTGAGGATATTTGGTTGTCTAGTGTATGTGCATGTCCCCAAGGACAAGAGATCGAAGTTAGACCCTTCAAGCAAGAAGGGTATATTTGTTGGATATAGTGAGACATCGAAGGCATATGGAGTTTACATCCCTGATCATTGACATAGTGAAACTAGCATAGATCTCACCTTTAATGAGGATGCAACATTCAGTATATCAAGGAAACATCATACAAATGAGATCCATGAAGAGGAGCATGAAGATCCCAGAGTTACAGATACAGATGCAGGTGATGATGTTGTACTAAAAGATCATGATATGAAATAACCACAGAGACCTGTAGATTCATCTCGAGAGGTGAATACTAAGAAGAGAAGATGATATTGGGCTCAAGAAATTTATCAGGATGCAGAGAAGTATGGTGCTCCATATGGATCCTTCAAATAAATAAAGAGACCTCGACCATACTTTAGTTACATGGCATTGTTGAGTGACATTATTGATGTTGAGCCTACCAGTTATGAAGAGATTGCAGAGAAGAAACAATGGAAGGATTCCATGGTTGAAGAGTACCAGTCCATTGTAAAGAATGATGTTTTGGATGTGGTTCCTAGACCGAAAGAGAAGACAGTGGTAAGTTCCAAGTGGATTTACAAGACAAAACATTCAGCAGATGGAAGTATCGAGAAGTACAAGGTAAGATTCATGGCATGTGGTTTCTCCCAGAAAGAAGGAATAGATTATGAGGAGACATTTGGTCCTGTGGCGAGATACACTTCTATTAGAGTGATACTTGTGATATTCGTAGTGATGAAGTGGAAGGTGCACCAGATGGACGTGAAGAAAACTTTTATAAATGGTGTAATAGAAGAGGAAGTGTATGTGGAGCAACCACAAGGTTTCGAGACACATGTGTGCAGATTGAAGAAAGCCTTGTATGGATTAAAGCAGGAACCCATAGCATGGTATGGTAGAATTGACAGCTTCCCGATGAGCTTGGGATTTACCAAGAGTAAAGAAGATTCCAACTTGTACTTCAAGGTTGTGGATGGTGGACCAGTGATATTACTTTTGTATGTGGATGACATGTTCCCAATAGGAGACGAGAAGCTCATCATTGAAAGTAAGAAGAAGCTTGTTGCAGAGTTCGATATGAAAGACCTAGGTATGATGCATTACTTCTTAGGTCTAGAGGTATGGAAGAGATCGAGTGATATTTTACTTAATCAAGGAAATATGTTGTTGAGATTCTGAAGAGATTCAAAATGATGGATTGTAAGGCCATGCCTACACCGATGGTGACAAATATGAAGTTATTGAATGATACATCTTCAGAGACAGTGGATGCCACCATGTATAGACAGATGATTGGTTCATTAATGTACCTAACGAACAAGAGGCCATATATATGTTTTGTTGTTAACACATTGAGTCAGTATATGGTGGAGTTAAGAAGTGTTCACTTGATTGCAGCAAAACATGTGATGAGGTACCTGAAGAGTACAATTGATTATGGACTCAAATATGCTTTAGATCGTGAAATAACTCTGCAAGGATTTACTGATTTAGATTGGGCCGGTAGTGTTGTAGACCGGAAGAGTACATCTGGATGTTGCTTCAATATGGGATCAACTATGATCTCATGGTTCAACAGGAATTAGACTAGTGTGGCACTCAGTACAGTTGAGGTAGAGTATATAGTAGCTTGTTCAACTATCATCGAAGCAATGTGGCTTCAGAAGTTTCTTGCAGAATTGTTTGATATTGAGTTAGAGGAAACTTGTATCTGGTGTGATAACCAGAGTTGTGTGAAATTGACAAAGAATCTAGTGTTCGATGACAAGTCCAAGCACATCGATATCAGGTACCATTACATCATAGATATGGTACAAAGGGGAGCAATTAAGGTCCAGTATGTCGCTATAAATTAGAAGATAGAAGGCGTGTTGACCAAGCCTCTTTCGAGAGTGAATTTTGTGTACTTCAGAGACAAGCTTGGTGTGGTCTAGAAGGACGTCCCTAGTAAGAGAGAATGATGAGTTACATATGTGATTCTAGGGCAACAACTTCAACATGTGATAGTATCAGTGGGTAGTCATTCACGAGTACGTTATGACTACTCTAGTGAAAAATTTGGGTACGTCGATTTACTGCTACTCCAATGAAAAAGTCTGGTTCACATAGGGATACTCCAGTGAAAAAGTTTGGTACACCGAGTTACTTCTACTCCAATAAGAAAGTATGGTACGCAGAGGGCTACTCCAATGAAAAAGTGTACTACGTCGAGTTACTGCTACTCCGGTGAAAAAGTCTAGTACGCAGATTGCTACTCCAGTGAAATAGTTTGGTACACATGTTACTGGTTGTGGCACCAGTCAACATGACCTCGCACAAATTCAAAAGATTCCATGCCTTAAGGGTTGGTTAGTTACCCGAATTTTCAATATGGTGGGCCAACTTGTGTGGTTGGAGGTGTTTCCTATTCTTGGGCTAGATGGGTAGTGTGTGCACACTACATCGCCTAATCCTTGTGATTAGATGCCTGGTCATTGTGGAACAGTTTCTTGGTGTGCCAACCAGAGGTTACTAGTTCCTTATGAATTAGATGCCAGATTCTGTGTGAGTTGGTGAGTTAAAGTCCCGTGATGACATAAACCTCAGAAGAATGATGAGACCCTAGATGCATGATGTGGTTACAAAGTTTCTTCAATATATATTCGTGAAAAATCAACAAATCAATGGTCAAGTGTAGAAAAGTGCAGAAGCAGTTGTGACGATCGTGCTAGAAGAATATCTTCCTTGCTAAGAGGGAGTGTTGAAGTTTGAGTACTTCATAAGATATTATTATTGTATTCATATTGTATTAGAACAAGACAAAACCATAAAGATTTATATTATGTTATATTTGTAAATTTGTCCCTATTGTGCCTTTGTAAAAGTCAGCCCTATTGTGTCTTGGAAAAAGTCAATTGTATATTAGAAGGGTAAAGTGTACAAGTCGGCCTTGACCTATTTCTGGGTGGCTCAACTTGTATTTATAAGAGGCTAGGCGCCTCCCTTGGAGAACATACACAACAAGATCTCTCACACAAGTAAGAAGTGCACAAGTTGAGGAGAAGACACAACTACTGAGAAAGGGTGTTCTAGTGAAGGGTTTAGGTTATCTGTCGGAGGACCATCTTGATCTATTGGTACGCTGCCCTATTTTGGTTAGGGTTTTTGGTTTATCTTATGTTTGGTGATATGTCTCTTAGGAGAGACATTGTACTTGTTGAAGAATCTATATTGAAGAAGCTTTGTTGGGTTTTCTCCCCCACGTGGGTTTCCCAGGATAAATCTTGTGTATACTATGGATGTATTTCTTTCAGTGATCCTTATGCATGTAGTTAATTTTATAATAGTCTAATGTTAAAGAATAGACACACTTGACGACTTAAGAGAAAATTTAACAAAGGGAACTCACTGTCATGAAAACTACCAACAAACAACAACAAACACTTGTTTTTATAGTGCAAATCACATAGGAGTTCACTCTCCAGGCCTGGCAACCTGACTCTTTAGTCTTTGGCTCCAAATATGGTCCAGAAATGCTCCAACATGCTCCAAAATTTTCTCTCCATGGATCTTCCATCTCCTAGTTCTCTATTTTCCTCTCTATTTGTTGTTCATGCCAAAAATTTTACTGTCTAAAATTGTTGTAGTTGCTGATACAAATTTCCTCTCCTTTGGCTTGCTTGTTTAACTTACACACTTCCCCAAGATGATTTTAGTCAACCCCCATGCTCCCAATAACTATAGGATGTGAATTATCGCACCCACCCTCTTACATGCATTCAATGATTGGCTTTGGGACACTCAATCAAAAAATAGAGTTTAATACATAATGATAATAAAATTCAAGAATGTGGGTTGATTTAATAGACATGGGTAATTCCTCTTGGTCTCATCTCTTAGTCATTCTCCTAGACCCTCCCTTCTATTGTTGATTAATTCAACCCCAATATTTGTCCATGTCCCCTTAGCAGCTGGCATCACATTTTATTATTAAAATTCAGAAATACATTTCACATATACATCACTTGGTCGTAGAAACACATTATATCTACATTAGTATTAATTAAAATAGACATTATACCGGGATGTTACATTCCCCCTCCCCTACAATTGTGCGTTGTCCTCGGTGCACACTATGTCAATATACATATACAAATTTACATCACAATACTTAGAAAATAAAAATTTTCAATTTTGTACTCCAATAACAGTTCCAACCAAAATATCATGTTCCTCTCAACCCACTGACCCAAGGAATGCACCATTTGTTTATCATGGATAACACAAGGAATGTACCATTTGGTTATCATAGATAACCCAAGGAATGTGCCATTCTTTTATCAAAGCTCCCAATGCAAGTTGGTCGTGACTCAAAGATATGGTTCTGGAACTCTAGTTGCTCGAAACAGAGTCTTGCATTATGCTTTCTTTAAAATTGACAAAAATTTGTTTGTATTCCTCCCACGTGTTTTTTTTATGCTCCCATGTAGCATCTTCAAGACTTTAGTAGGTCCATTGAAATTTAACCATCCATATGGCTTTGTTCTTGAGCACTTTGAATTTCCGGTCCAAAATGTGTATTGGTTCCACTTGGAAATCCCCTTCGTGCTCCACCTAGATCATAGTTCAATCAATTATGTGGTTAGGATCATACACACATTTCTTTAATAATGACACATGAAATACATTATGCACTCTCATGGATGCATGTAATGCTATCATGTATGCAACTGGCCCTATCTTTTCTAAGATTTAGAAAGGTCCACAATATCTTGCTTCCAACTTCGGGCAACTTCCTAATCTTAGCGAACTTCTTTTCTCCTTCACTTTTAAAAACACATGTTCGCCCACTTTGAAATCTTTAGAAACTCTATTCCTGTCTGCAAACATTTTATGCTTGTCCTGGGAAACCTTTAAATTATGTTTGATCTTTTTCATCTACTCTTCCATTTCCTTCAACAAATCTATCCCAACAATTGTTTTGTCTGTTGGATTATCCCAACTCATTGGTGTGTTACACTTCCTTCCATACAATGTTTTAAACAAACTCATTTTTAATGAGGCTTGATACCCATTATTGTAATCAAATTCAACTAAGTGAATATAATCTTCCCACTTTGATGGTTGATCCATCAAATGCATTATAATCATGTGCTTAATTATTTTGTTAGTCCTCTTTGTTTTCCCATCTAACTTTGGATGATACATTGTACTGAGATTTAGATTTGTCCCAAAGCCTTTGAACAAACCTTTCCAAAAATTGGATTTGAATTTTGGATCTCTATATGAAACTATTGCCTTATGCACTCCATGTAACCTAACAACTTATTTCATGTAGATATCTACAATATTTTTTGTCTTGTGTGTTGTCTTCGTTGGAATAAAATGTATTGCCTTACTTAATTTATCCACCACCACCACGATGAAATCATGCTACTTCACTGTTCTGGGTAGCTTAGTAATAAAATCAACTGTGATAATTTCCCACTTTCATTATGAAATGCAAAATGGCTGCGATAATCAGTTGGATGCATATGCTATGTCTTCACCTTCTGGCATTCTAGACATATGGCTATGTAATTAGCCAATTCTTTCTTCATTTCAGGCCAAAAATATCAGCTTCTTACAGTTGCAATAGTTTTATGATATACTGACTACCTAAAATATGTCATATTATGCATTTCCATCTGCACTGCATTTTTCATCTCATTGGAATTCAAGACATATACTTTGTCTTTGTATATGGGAATTTTTTCTTCTTTCAACGCATAAAAATTAAATTTCTATTGAAAATTTCCTTCTTGTAATGTTTCTTTTTTTTATAGATATTGTTGATCTAAATTTGTTGTTTTCATAATTTTATCTTTCAGATCAGTCCTATACATACTAATGGTTGTAGTATGAATTTCATGATCTCTTCTACTGAGTGCATCAACCACTCAATTTTTCTTGTCTTTTATATGTTTAATTTCAAAGTCATATTCACTTAGAAAATCAGGCTATCTAGTTTGTCTAGCATTTAAGGTTGGTTGTACAAACAAATTTTTTGGACCATAGTGGTCTTTCATTAGCTCAAATTTACTCTCCATGAGGTAATGTATCCACATTTTTAATGCATGTACAATTGTTGTTAATTCCAAGTCATGTGTAGCATAATTCTTCTCATGCTCTTTTAATTTTCTAGACTCATAGCATACCATATGATATTTTTGTGTGAGGAATCCATCGATCCATTCCTTGCACGCATCAGTGCACACAAAAAAACATTCACCTGGATCTGCAATATTCAATATTGACACACTTGTCAAAAATAATTGCAATTGTTGAAATCTCTCTTCACACTTGGGAGTCCATTCAAATTTCAGTCCCTTCTTTTGTAAAGAAGTGATTGGGCTAACAATTTTTTAGAATCATTTTATGAATCTTTGATAATAACCAACAAGACCCATGAATGATCTGACCTCTATCACATTTCTTGGCGCTGACCACCCTCTAATCACCTCTATATTCTTAGGACCAACTGTTATATCTTCTGACGAAATTATATGACCCAAGTAATGAATCTTCTTTTGATAAAAGATGCACTTATTTAACTTATCATACAATTTACTCTCTCTTAAAAATTGCAACGCCATTCTCAAATGTTGTCCATGTTCCTCATCTGCCTTAGAGTAGATGATTATATCATCTAGGAACACAATTACGAATTTGTCCAGGTATTCCATGAACACTCCATTCATTAGACACATGAAAACAGTGAGGGCATTTGATAGTCCAAATGACAATATGGTGAATTCATAATGCTCATATCTTGTCTTGAATGTGGTCTTGTTGATATCTTCTTCGTTTATCTTCACTTGATGATAACTTGATCTCAAGGAGATCTTGAAAAATATTCTTGCACCTTTCAGCTAATCAAATAAATCATCAATCTTTGGAAAAGGGTATTTGTTCTTTATGGTAACCTTATTCAATTATCTGAAATCAATACACAACCTTAAGGTTCCATCATTCTTCTTCACAAAAATAACTAGGAAACCCTAAGGTTACACACTTGGGCGTATTTAAACCTTCTTGAAGAATTCTTCAAGCGGCATCCACAACTCATTCAACTATGGTGTGCTCATTCTGTATGGTGTCTTGGACACTGGGGCGACTCTTGGCACCAAATCAATAAATAAATCAATGTCTCTCTTTGGTGACAATCTTGGGATTTCCCCCAAAAAATCTTCAAAATCCCTCAAGACCAGAACTTCTTCAATGCTTGCCACTCTATATTTGGCTACCTCTTCCATATAGGCTGCAAAAATATGACATCCCTTCATGAAACTCTTTTTCAAGTGCATAGCTAAAATCTCTCTAACGACTACCTCTCTTGAAATGCCTTGAATCTTGCCTTACCACCGTTTTTCATCAAGACATGTGATTTTCTTATTGTAACAATCTAGGATATCATGGTGTTTTTCCAACCAATCCATACAAATTAGACAATTATATGAACCCAATGGTACAATGTTCACATCTACCTTTGTGTTGAGTCTATTCATGTCTATCAGACAATCTTTAACTAGCTCATTGATCTTCCTCTTAGCCCCTGTGGTTAACTAAACTAACCAACATTTCTTATGCTTACGCCTTTGCAAGTGAAATATTTCAACAATGTTACAGTTTATGTAACTATGGCTAGCTCCAGAATCAGTTAAAATTGATATGGGTTGGTTATCAATCTTACCTTCCACTTCAATCATGGGGGATTGATATTCTACTTACTTGTTGTCTAAGGCGGCATAAATCCTTGGCATGTTTGCTTCCATGTCTTCAATTGTTTTAGCCTCCTAAATGTTGTGGACAATCCTCATTCTTTCTCCTTTGTGAGGACAACCCCTACATAAGTGGTTTTCATCACATCCCCAACATTGTACAAGTTGTTTTCTTGGCCTTTTCCCAAATGAATATGCAATCTTGTGTTCATTTTGGGTTGACTGACATTGTTGATTTGCTTGGGATTTTTTCTTGACAAAGGGTTTCTTCTTTCTTCCTTTGATCCTTTTTACCCTTTATCTTGTCATTCCAAGCTTTATGGAAAACTGACCTTCCTCTACTTTGCTCATAAATATCATTTTCTCTCTTTATGGTTTCCTCCAAAGTCTTGGGGTTATAATATTGTATCTTGTCACTGTAGAAAGAAGGTAATCCACTTAGAAACCTCTGGATTTTGACCTTTTCATCTTTATCAAGTCCACATACTTCATCAATTCAAAGAACCTCTTCTCATATTCATTCATTGTCATGCTTTCCAACTTGAGTTCAAAGAAACTCTCATCTTCCTTTCATAGTAATGCATGGACAGATATTTATTTTGGAAATATTCTTTAAACTGCCTCCACAAGATATTCTTCTCATCAAGGTGCTTGGCTTTCTTGTGTTGGTCCCACCACATGGTTTTCTTTCCTTGCAAGTGGTAGGCTACAATTCTAGCTTTTCCCTTGAGCATAATCATGTAGGTGGAAATATTTCTTCATTTCCAAGAGTCAGGCATCTTCCTCTTCTCCTTTCCTGTGTTCACCATTGAAATTTGATGGCTTAATTTCCCTGATTTCATCTTGCAAGATGTCTTCCTTAGACCTTCTCCTTTTCCTCCTAACATGAGACACACTTGGGATAATCCCTGGCTCTAAAATTGCATGAATCTTATGGTGGATTGCCTTGGAGAATAATGATGTCTACTCATGCTTCTGGACTACCTATCATTCCCATGATCCTCCTTTCTTCTATGGGATCTAGATGTTGTCATGTGTCTAGCACTAGATTATTTCTTGGTGGCAGAGTATTTGTTAAATTTCTTATGCAACATATTTAAGCTTTGAAGTATATCTTCCTGATCTTTCATAATCCTTTAATTATCTTCTCTATAGCTCTGCACCTCTCTATGCAAGCTTCTCATAGTTACAGGATCATGTCTGTCTCTCCTTCCATTAAACTATATCTCATCATTCCCCATGCTAAAATGAAGACCTTGGACCTCCTCCTCATGGCTATAATCTCCTTGGGCATATTCCATTACTCCAATCATCATATAAGAACCAATTGTTTTTCATTTACCTCTAATTATGCAAGCAATGTGCATGTAATAATTATTGTTAGAGCATGCATACTATAAAATATTTCATCAATTAGAATACAGGTTATTCTTCATCCCAATTTATGAAGAGCATAATCTATTAAGTAAAAAATATGATTCCTTAGAAAAAATCCTCTCTGAAACAGTTCTTCAATAGTTGTACTCATGCCTCATTCTGGGTTCTGAGCAGAAAGTTACAACATCCACATGCTGTAATTTTCCACTCATTTACTGCTACAAAAATATTTGTATTACTTTCTAAGAAATTTTGGTGCCCAATTCAAAATTATGGATGAATGAATGTCTTCTTCTCCTCAATACCTTTCTAGCGACTATTTGTTTTCTCAAATTTGAGCTTCGAGTTGAAAGTTATGGTCCATAGAAGTTTAGATTGTTTTTCCTAATTTATTCATGTATGCTACATGTGTCTTCTTTCTCTTCCTGCACATTTTCACATACCCAGATCCTAAATCTGGATCCATGGTTGTCTTCTATGGGTCATAATATTTCCATAGACTACTCATGTGTCCCAAACAACCTTCTAAACAAGGAGTTATGCCTCTGGATGTAAACTGATGTCAAAATTTTACCCTAACTATTTCAATGGTAACTTTCTCATACGAGCTTTGTTTTGCACCCAGAGTAGCTCATTGGATAGATCTCGCTGATTTATTTTATTTAAGATGCAGATAAAAATGTACCTTGGTACACTCTAATCTCGTGGGTTTTCATTTCCTAAAATTGTTGTTTAGGGCCTCAAAATTACCTCGCAAGATTATGACCTTCAAAATACCAAAAAAATCATAGAAGAATGACTATTTTATTGTTATAACAACCTTTTAAATATGAGTCATTGATCTCAAATTAGGTGAAATATCAATCGTTGATCTGCTAATCCTTTCCAAACCCCGTGGACCAATGCCCATCATCAATTGACATCTCGAAGAAATCTAGACCATTGATCTGAGCTCCATCGACGATCGATTGGTCGAAGATTCTCTTTAGGAAACTAAACTTGCTCACTAATATCCTTGATGCCCGATCATCAACCATTGAATAATTTCCTTGCCAACCACTTGCAATACATCACTAAACCGACCGACCCAACTATCGTCCATCGGTCGTCGATGATTTTCATTGGCAAATGAAACTCCTCACCAATTCAGTCGACTTGACCATCAAACATCCATGTTTCATGATGTGGAAACTATTGACGTGGATGTTGACATGGCATGAAACATAGAGTCTAACATGGAACATTAGTTGACGTGGCATGAAATGTTATCACCCTCTTTTCTTCATCGACCATTGATAATTTCCTTTGGATGAATCGACACTTCACTGAATCGGCCAGCACCCGAATATCAACCATCGGCCATTGGTTCTTTCTCTTTATCGATAGAAACACTTCACCGAATCGGTCGACACCCAACCATTATTCATCGATGATTTCCATTAGTGACTAACACACTTCGCCAATCCAACCGACACCCAACCATTGGTCGTTAGCGATTTCCTTTGGCCAACTCCAACACTTAGAATTTTTTTTATGAATTTGGATCATCAATCTACCATTCAAAACTGATCTCGACAGTTGATCTAACAAACTTATCCCAACTCTTCCAATGAGTCTCGATCGTCAATTTTCTCTATTTTCCAAGCTTCAAAAGAAAATCCTGATCGTCGATCGGCTCCATCTTCCCAACGGTCGAAAATGAATCCAGATTGTTGATTATCTTCCTTTACAAACACTGAAAACAGATCATGGTTGTTGATATTATCCAACTACCCAATGACTGAAAATGAATCCAAACATCAATCTATTTCATTTTCCCAACCACCAAAATTGAATCTTGGTCATTGATCTACTCAACCTTCTAAATGGAGAAACCTTATGAATTTTAAATTTATCACAACAAATCTAGGTCATTGGTCTCAAGATCAAACACAATCTCGGTCATTGATTCTTCAAACCCTACCCAACACTACAACATCCATTAAAACGTGAATTTTTTACCTTCTAGGTCAAATTCAGCTCTGCAACCTGCAGATTCATGCCCCAAATCATCTCTTCGACTTCTCTAAGGCATTTAAACTCAAATTTTACTCACAAATTTAGAGATTTCTCTGCAATTTTTCACCGTTTTCCCCAATTCTTTACATAACAAAATCTGCATCGATGCATTTTACTCAAATTCACATTGGATATTAGCCCATACGAGTCTAGTGTTTGAACCAGAATCTCTGATACCATAATATAACATCCCCTATCCCAACTGAGGTTCATTATGTGGGGAATACTCATAAAAATTAAAAAATTATCCTAACTAATTTCATGTGGCTTACCAACTATAAATTACAACCAAATTTAGTTATTGTCTGATACCATTAATTTGATGAATCTACAACATTCTAAGATAAGCATGAAATGCATCTAAAAAACTCAAGAGCAACATCATATAAATTATTCTTATGCACAAAGTCCATGCACAACAATTAAACACATAAAATAACACATCAACAAGATAAAACACTTATCTTTCAATTCAGTTGTGCAACCAACTGCCTGGGACGAACGTTCTACCCAACCATAGAGTTGTTGTTCCAAATATCAACAACAAATCACCCTTGATATGAGGCTAGTAATCCACATAAGAGGGTGGTCTCTCACTGTCTACTTACAACTCAGAAAACCCACAACACACTGGTATTCTCTTATAGTTATCCTAATTTTCCACCAGCTCTCTTCCTCTCAAACTTCCCAACCCAAGGAATGTATCCCTTCACTGATCTCATTCTCTTAGAAGTCCCATTCATTTATCAGGGTCTCTCTGGCAGAGGTAACCAGGAATCTCTCTAATGGGAAGGGAAATCACCGTTAGGAAAACTACCAACAAACATCAACAAACACTTGTTGTTATAGTGAAAATCACACAATATTTCACTCTTCAAGCCAGACAACCTGTCTCTTTAGTCTTTAGCTCCAAATACGGTCCAAAAATGCTCCAGCATGCTCCAAAATTTTCCCTCCATGGATGCTCCAGCTCCCAACTCTATTTTTTCCTCTGTGCTTGTTCATGCCAAAAAATTAACTGTCTAAAATTGTTGTAGTTGCCCATACAAATTTTCTCTCCTTTGAATTGCTTTCTTGAATAACACACTTCCCCAAGTTGATTTTGCTCAACCCCCATGCTTCCAATAACTATGGGATGTGACTTCTCACACCCACCCTCTTACATGCATTCAATGATTGGCTTTGGGGACACTAAATCAGAAAATAGATTTTAATACATAATGATAATAAAATTCAGGAATGTGGGTTGAATTAATAGACGTGGATAATTCCCCTTGGACCCCTCCCTTATCCATTCTCTTAGACCCTCCCTTATTTTGTGGATTAATTCAACCCCCATCTCTATCCATGTCCCCTTAGCAGTTGACATCACATTTTATTATTAAAATTCATAAATACATTTCGCATATACATTGCTTAGTCATATCCACACATTATATCTACATTAAGCATTAATTAAACTATGGATTATAGCGGGGATGTTACAAGAGGCTAATTTGGTAGCCCTGAGTATTATAGGATTTTTCCTACTTTGAAAAAAATGATATAATTTAGTCATCTAGACCAAATATTTCATAATATAATAAGATTTCTAATATATGTAAAGGGCTTATTAGCCCTTAGGCAACAACTTTTTCAAAGGTCACAACCTTGATATTCGACATGCTTTTTCGTGTATGCCTGCAAATTGTGGTCTAAATAGTTAACATGTGTCTTAATACTCATGTGTACAACTAAGGTAGCATGAAATTCATATGAGGAATTGCTACCTACCCTTGTTAATGCTACCCATTACACTATTCAATTCTCAACAAATTTCTCTCATTCTCCCTCATATTTATAGCAATTTCAGCTAGGGTTTGCATACGATGGAAGTCGACACTAAATACTACAATAGTTAATGTTGTTGAAAGTAGTTGCAGTGGTTGAAGCTATGCTTTAGTGGGTTTCTCAAGATATAGTAGTAGTGAACATATGGTTGTCACGGACCTAAGAGTCTTGCCTAAAATTTTTATTTCATCATCCTTGATCATGCAACATTGGCCTGCCTCGACCATAAGGGCTTGACCAACCGACACCTACTACAAACAAACTACTTCTCACCTAAGGTTTTCTCATAACTATTCCTTAAGATACAATATATTAGATATGCAACCAAGCTCTTCTAATAATAGGCACACATCCAACCATGCATCAACCATGGCCTTAAATCATCCCAATAGTACTTTTACATAGTGAATTGTTTAACAATACTTATCCAAACAAGGAATCGCTATAAACAATAACATTCATTCAAGTAAAGACACCACAACAAAGATATATGGGAAACACCTAAGGTGGATTCCTTAACTTTATTAATATGAATAATGTTACAAAGATACAACAAGGGAGCATGGCCAATTGCTTACGACTCTTTTACAAAATATAAATATCCAAGGAGCAATTGCCTATAACACTTGTCAATACAACCCCTGAAGCATATTTAGACATACCTCCTGCGTGAATTGTTTCTTCAATAGTTCACTAAACAAGCATCCAAGTAGTTTATTGTGTCAAACTTATACTTAACAAAATCATAGAACTCCTTGTCCACTCTTGAATATCCACTTAATGATTATCCTTTTGCATAATGGAGGCATTCTCCTTATATTTTGGATGGTATCTTTATTTTTCCTTCATCTAAGGTGCATTGCAATCCACTCCACATCCAAAGTGGACCTAACATGCAATCGATTTTCCAAACTATGGAACACTCGGCCCCTCGAGCTCGCATGTCTTCTTTGTGTGCCCAAGGCATCCCAATATTTCATAAAGGAAACTTAGAATAGTTCATCACTCCATCCAATGTCCAAACAAGCATTGTCTAGCCTTGAAACCAATTGTTGCAATATGTCGCACCTTCCTTAGCCAATTGGGAAGGGATTCCTATCGCCATCCACGGGAAAAGACATTACATTCTTCCCTAGTAAACTTGTTTATGTCCCAACAATGCCCAACAAACACTTGTCTAAGTGCTCTGAGCTTATGCTTCTTGAAATCTTGGATCTTATCTTCATATTGCCACATCACCTCTTTCCTTTCCCAACTATTCTCCCTTTCAGGTATGTCTTTCCAATTGACAAAGTACTCGTACCTTTGATTCTTGTTGAAGTGAGTGGTCATGTGTGATAGTATCTTGTCCACTTCTAGTTATAATCTATTTGCAGTCAACGTGGGAGCTCAAAATGGGATAGCTCTACTAGGATCACATTTATCAATCCTACAGGGATTCAACTCACTATTATGGAAAACCATATGGTCAACTCTATGTGTTTTGGTATCTCTAATATGTAAGAAACATTTCCAATATTCTCAAGTACTTTGAATGATCCTTCAAACCATCAAAGAAAATCACCATGCATGTCATTTGGTGGCTTGAATTTATCTCTACCAAACTTGAATAAGATCAAGTTACCAACTTTAAACTCAATCTCTCTTCTTCCATGATCTACCCAATGCTTCATCCTTTCAATTGTCCTTTTATGAACCCTAATATTGATGGGTTACACCCATAGTATCCTTACAAAACTATATGGGGTGTCAATTGATGTTGTCCACTTGTCAATTCAAATGAATTGTACCTCATCACAAAACCCTTTTACATGTTGTAACTGAATTGGGTTGCATCCAACAACTTTGGCTAGTTCGATTGGTCTACAAAAAAAGAATTCCTTAGGTAATCCTCCAAAATAACATTGATACATTATTTTTTCCTATCGATCTATGGATGATAACCTAAACTCATTAGAAACTTGTTTCTAACAAGTTTGAACAAGTCCATCCAAAAACCGCCCCATGAACCTTGTATCTTTGTCAGACACAATGTTCAATCAGATACCCTGGTACTTCACAACATTCTTAAAGAACATCTTCACAACCTCCTCTACTTCATAATGCATCTTTTTTGGAACTACGAAGGAATATTTGGAAAATCGATCAATAACCACCGAAACAAGAAGCTAAGTGATGAATTCCATAAAGACACTTGCCCAAGCTCTCTCTCAAACTAGAAAAGGTTTGAGTGGATTGACTTGCATTTTGGTGCCTGCCTTGTCTTGTTGGCACACAAGACAGGTTTTGATGTACTCCTCCACGTATTGTTGCATACATTCCCAATAGTAACCCCGTTCCAACAATGCCATTGTCCTTCATTGTCCTAGGTATCCCACCTAAATAAAATCATGGCACTCCCTCAATAGTTCCTTTTGAAGGTTAGAAAACTTAGACACATACATGTAGTCACTAAAGTACGAAAATCCATTTTCCATCCAAAACCTCCTTGCCTTTCCTTCCTTAACCTGTTTCACCATGTTCAAAGTTGCAGTATCCTTCTGCAATCCCTCTTTGAAATTCTCTTGTAAGTATGAAAACAATTGTGTTTGATTTCCCCTAGGAATCAACTATTCATCCTCCTCTAAGGTTGCAAGCTACGCATTTTTTCTCAAGGAATTCGTTTTTGTCTTCAGGTTTCTTGGTTGATACTCAATGGTCATGTTAAACTCTACCAAGAAATCTTTCCTCCATGCTTATTTAGGTGATAATTTTAGTTGAATTGCAAAGTAACTTGTTGCCACATTGTCTATTTTCACAATGAACACATTGCATAACTAGTTATGCCTCCATGCTTGTAGGAAATGAACAACTATGATAATTTCTTTCTCATGAATATAGTACCTCTATTCATGATCCTACAACGTTATTCTCTCACAGGCCACTAGATGACCTTCTTGTGGTAGAAATCCTCAAATGGAAAAGTCTGAAGTGTTTGTTTGCACTTCAAATTATTGCTCAAAGTTTGGTAGCTTTATCACAAGTGTCATCACAAGTATACACTTCAGTTCATAAAACACTATCCAACACTTATCCTACCAATTCCACAATCTATTATTTTACAACAAGTCACTAAGTGGTTTTGAAATCTTAGAGTAACTGTTCAAAAAACATGTGGTAATAGTTAGCCATACCAAGGAAACTCCTTACCTCATGAACTATTCTTGGTTCCTCCCAATCCTTAATCACCTTTATCTTTGTAGGATCCATGCGGATGCAATCTTTATCCAATCCAATGGCCCAAGGATGGAATTTTGGTCTACCCAAATACACACTTGGACTTCTTCGAGTATAACTAATTATGGTTTAGTACCTCAAATAATTATGCCAAATATCTCTTACGGTCTTCCATGTTTTCACTGAACACTAAAATGTCATCAAAATAGACAACCATTGATTTGTCCAATAATGGTTTGAAAACATCATTCATAAAGATGAAAAAGGTAGCAGGGGTGTTGCACAATCCAAAAGGCATAAAAGGAAATGAAAAAATTCCATACCTTGTCACACACATTGTCTTCAACTCATTTAATTCCACAATCCTCACTTGGTAGTATCCCTGTCGCAAATCCAACTTTGAGAAAATATTTTCCTTAGCCAACTTGTCAAAACAATTCATTACCAAAGGTAAGGGATACTAGTTCTTGATTTTCTACTTATTCAATGAATGATAGTCCAAGCCCATTCTCAATTTTGGTGTTCTTCTTTTGGAAGAGGACCAGTGTGTCATATGAGGACCTATAAGGCCTAATGAAGCCAACATCGATTATCTCAATCGAATGTTGCTTCAATTCTTCCAACTCGGGTCTAGAAAGTTGACAAGGACCCCTAGTCAGAGGCTACAACCCCAGTTCAAGAACAATACGATCATCAATAATGCACCTAGGTGGGAGAAATTTAGGTAAAGAATCAGGCATCCACTTTGTAAACTCATTCAACACATTGACAAGTGCTGGAGGAAAAAGTGTTCTCACTCCACTCTTATCCACTTCTCAATTAAATGCTACAACATAGAGTTGAAACTATAGGTTTCGATATACCCTCTTCATTCTCAATGCAGACACCATATGCACCCTTATGTCTTGCTTCCTTGTTGTTTTGTGCACAACATGAATATTCTATCCACCAAGTATCACCAACCTATTCACAAATGACATGAGAATTAACTAAGTTCTCCTTAGGAAGTTTTGTCCTAGGATGACTTTGTTGGAATACTAAAAGGGGAGGGGGTGAATCAGTATTAACACTTTTATCACTTTTAACCACAATATATAATCTTCAATTTAATCAACAGTATACCAATGTATCAATCAACAATATATCATGAACACATACACATAAGCAACATCACATCACATCAAATACACAGTACACCAGAATTTACATGGAAACCCAAATAGGAGAAAACCACTGAATGATTTCTTATTTATCAAAGATTACATTCATTGGAAGCACCAACTTCCCAATTCTCCAGCTACAACTGGAAGGAGGTGATCCAGGTGGATATTGGTGGCCACCCACTTGTTCCAATTGACTCCTCTTGACAATTTTTAGTTTAGCATGTTCTTCTGTACTTCTTTGTAATTGTGGGTTCTACACTTCTGAGGATGTCTAAATCCCTACACATCTTCCAAGTGGAGATTGGTGGCTTCCCACCTAATCCAACTGGTTTATTTTGGAATTTTTCATGTCAGTACATCTTTCTATACTTCCAGGGCTGTTTTGGGGCCTTAAACAATGCTTTTTTGTCTTTCCATAGTCAAATTGTAGACAGAGTTAGAGTTTGATGGCATAATGTGTATTTCTCGAAAAGGCCTTTTGAACGGACTATCGCACGCCTAAAACGAAGGTTGTATGAAAAAGTTACGACCCCAGGAAGTTGAGGTGCCAACTTACCCATCGGGGCCCACATAACTTTTGGTGTTTCATCTCCCAGAGTTAGGTTTTTGGATGTCTAGGGTTTTGGAATTCATGAGTAATGTTAAAAAGGCCTTTGGAGTCGCATTGTAATCATTATTCTTATATGGATGTGTGTAGAAGCCACATCTCTTCTTAGAGATAACTACCACCATTCGAGCAAGTTGTTTAAGTTCTGTAGTTTTACAATTTCAACCTATTTTGTTTATTCAATAGAAGTTATTGTTCACTAGATATCTGTTTTTGTTCTTTGTATCTCTGTGTTATGGTATTCAATCTGTTATTCATTTCTTTCCACTCATAAATCAGGATCAGTGGTATCAGAGTGGTTTGTTCTTCATTTTTTTTTTCTTTGTGCATGTCCCTGACAATATCTAGGTACAAGAACCTGGGACTCGAACCAGTGAGCCTTTGCAAGATCGTTCGCACTGAACCCGACCACAAATCATGGGAGATGAGAAGAAAGATTATGGATCAGGAGATCCTTTTAAAATGTTGCTCGAGGAAGCCCTTGTAAAAAAAAGGAACAAGATGATGGACAACTTTGCACAGATCCTTCGACAACTTCCCATAGGAGACACATCTTCATCAAGAGGCCACAAAACCCCCTTCAAGGTACAAGTAAATTTTGATATTCCATTATTTGAAGGATTGATAGATGCGGATGCTGTAGGTAAATGGATGAATCTGTTCAAAGGGTATTTTTCGGTCCACAATTTTTTTGATAGGGAAAAGATTACTTTTGCAGTCCTCAAGGTCGTCCCCCGTGTTGAGGACTATTGGGATACATACTCTGAGCAAAGGGCCACATAGGAATATGCAATATTTGCGGTCACCCCCACCTGGGATTCCTTCAAGGATGCCATTAAAGAACAATACTACCATGTTGGAAGCTACGGGGATTAGTACATAAGTTGGACCAAGCTACGTCAAGAAAGGACCGAACAATACAAGATTTCACCAATATTTTCCATACTCTACGCACCAAATTGTCTATCAAAGACTTTGAACGACATCTGGTGCTCAAATACCGCAACTGTCTGCACAAATACATACAAACATAAATGGAGTTTCTGGACATCGCATCATTAGGTGAGGCTTATATATATGATGTCAAGATCGAGCATAAATTTAAGGAGAAGAGGCGAGAATTTGGATGTGAAAATCCCTCACAGCCGAAAAAGGGAAAAGGAAACCCCAACCCACCAAACAAGGGACATAGAAAATATGGCCGCTCTCAGGAAAACCAGTCCAAGCCACAACCCAATAAGGGTAATGAGAAGTCAAAGGACACAGGAAAGTGGTGTGAGTACCATAAAATACCTTGGCACAACACCGAAGAATGTCACTCCAAGTAGTCACTCGTGGTCGAGCTGAAAGCTTCTGAGTGAGAGGTTGATTCTGACTCCAAATAAAATCCAAAAAGTGGGAAGCGAATCATCGATGTCGAACCCGGTTCCATTGTTGCTACCACCAAATTCCATCCAATTGAACTAGAATAACCATAGGAAGGGGAACACCTCTTTCACTCACATATGTGGGTAAAGGGGACTCCACTGCATTTCATTGTTCATAGCGGTAGTCAACAGAACTTGATTTCAGCTAATGTTGTCAAGCGACTAGACCTGCCAACAACACCGCACCCGAAACCCTACACCATCGGTTGGCTTTTCCAAGGACGATATCTTCGCATCAACCAACAATGTCCTCTGCTCTACAACATCAAGCCCTTCAAAGACAAGGTATTGTGTCATATTGATCCCCTTGAAGTTTGTGATGTTCTTTTAGGCCAACCATATATGTGGAAGCAACATGTTGTGTATGAGTCTAGACCCTGTAGTGTTATTATTACTTTGGGTAGACCATTATACATGATACCAGAGGTAGTTCCGCCTACCGCTATTTCTTTAATCCCTGCTAAGAAATGAAGTAAGGTCATTTCAGAGACTGGGAAGTTCATCTTCTTTGTGATCCTTTCTCGTAGTAAGCAGAAGGTCACCGCAAAATCCATGACATCTACACAAAGCCTTTCTTTGAAATAGAAGAAAATGGAGGGGTTCGTGGAAGAGTACAGAAACATCTTCTCCTAACCCACCGGGGTATCGATGCACTGTCAAATCAAGCATCCAATTGATCTAACCCTCAGTGCATCGCTGCCTAGTGGACCGATCTATCATTGCTTGCTGATGGAAAATGACAAAATCAAATGCCATATCCAAGAGCTTCTTCAAAAGGGGCACATCCGACCCAAATCCTCCCCTTGTGGAAGCGCAATTATGTTGGTGAAAAAGAAAGTTGGGACCCGATGGCTCAACATTGATTACAGATAATTAAACAAAATCACAGTCAGGAACCAATACTCAATTCCCTGAATTAATGACCTTCTTGACCAACTCAAGGGGGTAAAGTTATTCAACAAGATTGACCTAAAGTCTAGCTACCACCAGGTTCCCATCGAACCAATTTATGTATGGAAGAAAACTTTCAAATCTAAAGAAGGTCTATTTGAATGGTTGGCCATGCCCTTTGGCTTAACAAATGCACCAACAACTTTCATGAGATTGATGGATGATGTATTGAGACCCTTCACCAACACTTTTGTGGTGTTATATCTGGATGACATCCTCATCTTCGACATAACTTGGAAGGAGCACATGCAGCATATTCAACGGGTTTTGTGCACTCTGCGACAACACAAGCTATATGCCAACTTGAAAAAATGCTCCTTTGGCATGAAAAAGGTCCAATACCTGGGCTACAATGTTGATGAGCATGGGGTACATGTGTATCCAACTAATATCCAATTCATTTTTGACTGGCGAACCCCAACCACACTAATTGAGCTTCAGAGCTTCTTGGGACTTGCCAACTTCTATCGAAGGTTCGTATTGGGATTCTCCCATATTGTATGGGCCCTCAACCAAGTAACTAAGGGTGGTGGAAAGGCAAAGTTTGCATGGGGGAAGGAACAATAAAAATCATTTGATGATATGAAGCATCATTTGTGCTCATATCCAGTACTCTCCTTACATGATCTGCAACAACCGTTTGAGATTGAGACTGATGCCTCCAACTATGTTGTAGGTGCAATTTTCACTCAACAAGGTCATCCAATAACATACCATAGTGAGACACTTTTAGATACTTTCCGGAAATACCCCAGCTATGACAAAGAAATGTATTACATTGTGCAAGCCTACCATCAATGGAAACATTACATTCTAGGAAAGGAGACAATTATCCACACTGACCACAAGACTCTGTAGTTCATACAAACATAGGGGAAGTTGCAGAACGACCACCATCAAGAGTGGTCTACATACCTACAACAGTGCCATCTCAACATCAAGTATAAAACATGGAGCACAAATCATGTTGATGACTACCTTAGTTTCCCTCCCATTGTTTCACTCACAACAGTGCTCCATTCATGTGGGAATGAGGCATCTGAGTGGCCCCAACTTTATCAGCATGACCTTGACTTCGCCACCACCTATCATCTCTTGGGTACATGAGTGAATGTCACCGATTTTCACATCAAGGATGGAATGTTATTCCATCTGGGCCACCTCTATGTTCCCACAAGTGAGCGTGCAAAGCGGATTTGGGAGGTTCACTACAGTCGGATGGCATGGCATTTTGGCGTGGAGAAAACTGTAGTCGTTATACAAAAACATTTTTATTGGCCAAAACTTCGACAAGACGTCAACAAGTATATCGTATCTTGCACTTCATGTGCCATTTCCAAGCCAACCATCAAGAAGCAAGGCTTATACACCCCTCTTCCTACTCTCGAGAGGCACAGGCCAATCCATATCGATAAATTAACTATTTGGCCTTTCGTCCACCAAGCACGACAATGATTGTGTATTTTTGGTGATTGATCAGTTTTCGAAGATGGCCATTATCACAACATGGAAGAAGAGCATCATAGTGACAGATACTGCCAAGATATTCTTTGAACGAGTGTGGGTCCATTTTGGGATACCACAGACCATCACCTCAGATCGGGACAATAGGTTCCTCAACACATTTTGGTCGAGTCTCTGGTCACTGTTGGACACCAATCTCACTAAATCCACTGCTTTCCACCCCCAAACTGATGGCTAGAAAGAGGTCGTCAATCAGATGATTGTGCACATCCTGCGCATGTACAACTCTAAGCATCCACATACATGGGATGAGAGTCTTCCCTATGTTCAACACAACTACAACATGGCTCTCCATAGCTCCACCAACCATATCCCATTTCAGGTGGGGTTGAGATTCCAACCCTTGGGTCCCATTAATGTTGCACTACCTCTTGCAACCACATAGGGAGAATCTTCCCATGTTTAGTTTGAGGCTAAAAAATCCACCAGATTCATTGAGAAGATTCAACACATCTGCCAATAGGTCCATGAGATTTTGCAGAAAGACAATGCTAAGTACAAGTAGCACCATGATCAACACTGGGTACCGCACCAATTTCAGGTGGGAGATAAGTTCTGGCTACATTTGCAGAAAGATCACCTTACCAGTACCCATCAGAATCTCCACCCACTTCGATATGGGCCTTACACTATCACCAAGGCTGTGGGAAACAAATTTTTTGAGCTCAACACTCCAGCCTTCCTTGGCTTGCACCCAGTGTTCAATGTGGACCTCCTTCGGCCATATGTTCCACCATTATTGGACACCTCAGAGATCACAAAACAATTGGCACCAATATATCTCAACCCTGACTGCATGGAACATGCATTCATTGATCAGATAGTGGATACACAGGTCAAGGGCACTTGCCAGTGGAGGATCCAACTTTATCGGGTTGTCAAGGCAGGGCAACTCCTACACCAAGGAAAGTGGCTCACCCAGGGCCAAATTCATCAAAATTTTACTCACCTAATGGGGGAACTCAACACAATGGAGACCATTTCTTCCTAAGGTGGGAGGACTGATCCATGAGGATATTGGTGGAAACCCACCTGTTCTAACTGGCTCCTCTTGACAGTTTTTAGTTTAGCACGTTCTTCTATACTTCTTTGTAATTTCGGGTTCTACACTTCTGGGGATGTATGAAGCCCTAAACATCTTCTAAGTGGATATTGGTGGCCTCCCACCTAATCCAACTGGATTATTTTGGAAGTTTTCATGTCAGTACATCTTTCTATACTTCCAGGGCCATTTTGGGGCCCTAAACAGTGTTTTTTTGGCTTGCCACATTCAAACTATAGACATACCTAGAGTTTGACAACATAATGTGTAGTTATCGAAAATACCTTTCCAACGGGCTATCACACACCTAAAACGGAGGTCGTATGGAAACGTTACGATCTCAAGAAGTTGAGGTACCAACTTACCCATCGGGGCCCACATAACATTTGGAGTTTCATCTCCTAGGGTTAGGTTTTTGGATATCTATGGTTTTGGCATTCATGAGTAATGTTAAAAATACCTTTGAAGCCATATTGTAATCATTTTTCTCAGATGGATGCATGTAGCAACCACATCTCTTCTCAGAGATAGCTACCACCATTCGAGCAAGTTGTTTCGGTTATGCAGTTTTAGAGTTTCAGCCTATTTTATTTATTCAGTAGAAGTTATTGTTCACTATATATTTGTTGTTGTTCTCTGTATCTTTGTATCTCTATGTTATGGTATTCAATCTATTATTCATTTAGTTTCTCTCATAAATCCGGATGAGGAGGCTATGACCCCCTATTTACAGGCTCCAACCTAAAGGAAGATACAACTTCTTGAATTCTCTAGCTCCAAACAAAAGGAGGCTACAACCCCTTGATTATCATGCTCCAACCTGAAGGAAGCTCCAACTCCCTAATTTCTCGAGCACCAACCAGAAGGATTCTACAACCCCCTTTCCTTTCCCCGTCATGCCACCCTGAAATATAAATGTAGACCAATTGTCACTACCACTGTCATTGCCACTATCACAAACTATGTCACTGCCACTATCACTACCTTTGTCACATCAAACTATAACCTATAAACCTGTCATTGTATTTGTCTTGTCTTTGTCACTGTACCATCGACCTGTAGCTATCACTCTATCATCAACCTGCTATACCAAAACCTATGCCATACCATGCATCAAATGTGTAGCAACAATGCATCAATCATGTACCATAAGATATGCCAAGTGTAGATACCATAACATCATAAATCTTGTACTAGAACAAAAACCACATATAAAACCGATACCATATACCATGTACCATATCATCAATGAAGAGCCTCAGATAAACAAAGCATGTGCCGCATGCATATGCCACCATACATCAAGTGTATACCTCAACTATACATCCACAACTCAAACATGAACCATACTAGTCATGTCATAACCAGATATAAGAATATACCTCTATCAACCATGTAGACAAGATGTACCTAAATCATGTGCCAAACCAACCATACCTCAAGCATGTATCATACCATGACCAAGTATAACCATCACAAAAAAACACATAAGCATACCAATACCTCTGTAGCTGACCTGATACATAATAAATCTGACATGTAAGCTCACTTCTGACTTCTGGGACTTGGTATTAGCATAACCCCAAAATTTCTCTTTTCCTTGTTGGACTAAGACATCCTGTCATGCAGGGCCTTGCGTGATGATCCCTAAGAAACCTTTGGGGGTGCCTCGTGGGATACTAGTAGTCTGACCTACGGGGGCCAACCAAACTAGGGTTTCCTCAACAAACTTTTCTCTCCTCTACAACCCTGAAACTCCCACACTCCTATCTTTTTGCTACCTCAATTTTCTCCATTGCTAACTTGCCAAATAGATCACTAGTTCACTCAAAGATGTTTAATAGAATAAGTGAGTGAATGTGTTTGTGAATGACTCCTTGAGGTGTATTTATATTTTTTCTAAGTAACCTATTCCCTTAATCTTAAAGGCTTCTATACTTTCTTGTTACCATGAGGAACCAGATGGTGTACCACCTATCACCAAAAATGGAATGACAAGGACTATCCATCCATGAGTGATTTACCTACATTTACACCATCCTTCATGACCTTTTTCCTCGATCAACTATGGGTTCCATAACCATACATTTGAGGCCACCAGACGTCTTCAAGGGTTGACATCAATGAAAACCAATATTTCAAAAATACCCCCCCTTTGGCATTGATGGCAACACTGATGGCACGATAACACTCATGTTCCTACTCATTCTCCCCTTGTGACCATTTTCTCGCCCTATCTTCATGCATCTATTCTATGTTTCCATGCCTTTGTTCTCTCTCCCCCTTTGACATCAATGATAAAGGGTAATTCTCCTTTGTTCTTTCTCTCCCTCTGTCTGCAAGACTCTACTTTCTCTTAATGGTGCTTCCACATGTAATACTCTGATGTATATGAAAAGCATTCAAAATATTCTTTACTTGTATTCTTCAAGTATCTTTCATCTCTCCCCCTTTCTGACTCTGTCTCATGTTGTGTGGATCACTATGGGGAAAAAAATACTCCAAGTTTCTATCAAAGATACTCAAAATTCTCCCTCGGAAGGAGTTTGGTGAAGATATCTTCAATTTGTTCTTTTGTCCCAATGTACTCTAGCTTGATGTTCTTCTCTGTAACTTGTTTCTGTAGAAAGTGAAATTTGATCAGAATATGCTTTGTCTTGGAATGCATCACTGGATTCTTAGAGATACTGATATCACTGGTGTTATCACATAGTATTGAAATGGAATCATCATACTTTACTTGTATATCCTGCAAGGTTTTCTTCATCCAGAGAACTTGAGTGCAACATGTTGTCATTGCAATATACTTTGCTTCTGTTGTGGACAAATATACCGATGATTGTTTCTTGCTCAACCATGATACCGGACAATCACCTAAGTAGAAATCTTCTCCACGTGTACTTCTTCTATTGTCAATACAATTTTCTCAATCTACATGTGTGTATGCTACCGAAGATAAATCATTCCATTTTGGATACCATAACCCAAACTCTTCTATTACTTTGAGATATCTGAATATCCTTTTTACTACCATAATGTGTGTTTCCTTTGGTGTTGCTTGAAATCTTGCAACCTATCCAACAAGCTTCATCACATCCGGTCTAGACGATGTCACATAGAGTAAGATTTCAATCATAGATCTATATAGTCTCTGATCTGCATCCTCAAAATCATTATCCTTTCTTAACTTGCAATTGGTCTACATAGGAGTACTTACGGGTTTGCAATATTCGATTACAAACTTCTTTAGCATTTATTTGATATACTTGGTTTGGGAGATGAAGATACATCTATTGCGCTGACATATCTGTAATCCCAAAAATAAATTTAACTCACCAAGTAGAGACATTTCAAACTCATTATGCATGTCTTTGGAAAACTATTGACTCATCATGTCATCATCACTTCCAAAGATAATATCATCTACATAAGCTTCAATTATCAATATACTGTCTCGATCGACTTTTATGTAGAGATTGATGTTTGCATTTTCCTTCCTGAATCCTTGTTGCTGAACATAACTATCCAATATTGAATACCATGCTCTAGGTGTCTGCTTAAGTCCATACAATGCTTTCTTCAGTCTGCACACATAATATTTCTTTTCTGATAGTAGAAATCATTCTGGTTGTTCAATGTAGACTTCTTGTTCTAATTCTCCATTATGAAAGGCTGATTTAACATCCATCTGATTCACCTTGACTCTTTTGGAACATGCACATGCTAATATTAATATGATTGCTTCCATATTGGAAACTGGGGCAAAGGTTTCTTCAAAATCTATGCCTTCAACCTGAGTATATCCTTTGCATACTAACCTTGCTTTTTTTTGGTTACCTGTCCATATTCGTTCAATTTTGTTTTGAAAACCCACTTTGTGTCGATCACATTATTTTTCTTTGGCCTTGGAATTAGTTCCCATGTATCATTCTTATCTATCTTATTCAATTCTTCATCCATAGCCTTGGTCCAGTGTTAATATTTGTTGGCTTCTTAAAAAATGCTTGGTTTGAATGTGGATAACAGTGCTAGATGTTTTTGTTTTGGTGAACATATTCTTCTTTGGGTTTCAACTCATGCATCTTTATTCCCACTATTCTGTTCTGGTGGATGATTTTCTGCACTATTCAGCTAGGTGTATTGGGAGGAATCTACTTCTCATATTCCTCTTGATATGCTTCTAGTTCTTCTTCTTCTTCTACTACTACTACATCTTCTTTTGGATCTTCTTCGTCATTCTTCTCTTCTAATTCTTTGATTCCTTCTTTGACATTTTATATATCTTTCTTGTCAATCATTACATTGATGTTTTCTACAATTCTATTAAGTCTCAGATTGAAGCATTTATATGCCCTAATTTTGCTTGAGTACCCAACAAATATGCCTTTGTTAACTCGAGAAACAAAATTTCCAATCCTGCCATCTTCTCTCTTGATGTAGCATTTGCTTCCAAATACTCTGAAATGATTTACATTAGTTGGTCTTCCTTTCCATAGCTCATAGGGAGTCTTATCAATGTTGCTTCTGAGCATTCATCTATTCTGAATATGAATTTTTGTATGTACTTCCTGTACCCAAAAGACGTCACCCAACATGGAATCTTTCAACATGGTTCTGGCCATTTCCTGTATTGTTTTGTTCTTTATTTCAGTGACTTAATTTTTTTGCAGTGTCTTCGTTGTTGAGAATTTTCTTTTTATTCCATGTTCACCATAGAAATATGTAAACTTTTTTGAGGTAAACTCTTCACCATTATCTGATCTTAAACATTTGATTTTCAAGTATGCCTTAGTTTCAACCATTTCTTTGTATATCTTGAATTTTTCGAAAGCCTTTGACTTCTTCTTGAGAAAGAGAACTGCAATCATTCTTGTGTAGTCATCAACCAATAACATAAATTATTGTTCTTCGTTCAATCCCTTTTTTCTCGTTGGCCCACATAGGTCGATATGCACAATTTCCAATGGTTTTGTCGTAGAGTACTCTTTTGACTTGAAACTGGTCCTAGTTTGTTTTCCCTCTAGACAATGCTTACATAAAGTATTTGTTGGCTTTGAAATATCAAACATTTCTCTTACTGCTTCCTTTCTACTAACTTTGACAAGATTAACAAATTTCATGTGACCCATCCTTCTGTGTCAGAGCCAACTTTCATTTTCATTTCCTAAACAACATTTTCCTTCCCAATTTCATTTAGGACATATATGTTGTTTGGGGTTCTTATAGTTGTAGCCACCAACCTGCCTAATCCTTCCTTTCTTATCTCACATTTTTCTAAGTCAAACAAGAGTTTGTGTCCTTGATCACACATTTGACTTACATTGAGTATATTGTGCTCCATATATTCAACTAGTAGAACATTTTTTGCCTTGGCATCATTGCTTCCAAGCTTGACTGTGCCACTTCCTATAATTCTTTCTGAGTTATCATTGCCGAATAAAAATGTCCATATCGTTCCTTCTTCAAGGTAATAAATCTGTTATTTTCACCTACCATATGCTTTGAACAACAACTGTTAACATACCACCCACTTTTCTTGTCCTGATCTTTTAGAGCAAGCGAGCATTTTTCGGTATTGAATTGATTCTTCTTTCTTATCCATATCCTTTGTGGTTCTTATTTATAACTCTTTGTATGCTATTTTGATTCTCTTGGAGGAACAATCAATCTACAATATTTGGCCATGTGTCCAAAGTTGTTGCATTTGTAACATTCCACTTCATTACTCAATGATCCAAAATTGTTCTAGTTTTTGTTCTGTGTTGCATAAGGCCTTCTTGGATAACTATTATTTGAGTAGCCTTCATAGTTTCTTATATTCTTGACATTTTCTCTACAGTTCACAACTTTCTGTCCAAAATTATTACATGAATAACATAAGACAAGAAAAATAGTTTGATACCTGAAGGTGGAAGATATTCTGAATGATGTCACTCTTCTGAAGTCTTCTTCTTCTTGAGGTATTTCTAGCTACTACTGATTCTGAATTTTGTATCTTCTAGATGGTTCAGTTTCTCTATGATTTTGTTCTTGGGTCCTTTTGTCGTCTTCCATCGTAGTAGAACCTTTGATTACTTCTGCATAGCTTCTTTGTTCTTCTTTTGATTTTGTTGTCTTGGAGCTTGAACCTTTCTTAGTATGAATTTGGTTGTATCCTAGCTCGGTCTTGTCATAGTATGGTCTCTGAATGTTCATGATATCATCCAATATTTTAGTGTTATTTTGTTGCATATCTTTCTTCTGGAAATATTTTTCGAGAGTAACTATTTATGATTACAACCTTTCAATCATATTTTTTTATTTTTTTTCCAACTGATTTTTGAGTGCTTCTTCAATTCGTTTGTCTTATTCTACTTGGATATTTAACTTCGTGATCATTTCCTCGACTTCTTATGAGTTGGAATTCTGAGATCCTTCTTTCATATTTAGTTATGCCTTGAGCAACTTTTTTCTCTTTCTTTCTTTCCTTAGTTCTTCTAAGGCATCGATTAGTTCTGCTTTGAGATCGACTTTGCCTTATTCTTCAAAATATTCTTCATCATCTTCTACTTCCATGAAGAGTACTATTTCTAAATCACTGTCATTGTCATCATCCTTGTTTGATGATGAACTATCTTCCCTTGAGTAGAGACTTTTCTTGAAATATTTATTTTTGTTTCTTGTTTGATATCCATTTTGAATTTTCTTTTTCTTCTTAGGATGATCTTCTTCATCGATATTTTTATTCTTAGCATAAGGACATTTAAAATAAAAATGACCAAAACCATCACAAATGAAACATTTCAATGGAATCATACCTTTTTACTTGCAAGTTCCTCTTTTCAACTTTCTTACGAAGTTTTCCATTTCTTCATCTTCCTCTGAATCATCGTTGCAGCTGCAATATGATTTTGACTTTTTATTATTATTCTTCTTTGATTTATTGGATTCCTTAAATGTTGCTTCATTTGTGATTGAATTGTCTTTCTCTATCCTCATTTCGTAGGCTGTGAGTATCCCATGAATCTTGTCCATGCTCAATGTAGCTAGGTCTTCTCTTTCTTCTAGGGAAGAAATCTTTGGGTCATATCTCATAGGTAGAGACCTTAGTACTTTATGAACAATGAATGGTTCTTTCATCTCTTCTCCCAAACCTTTAATGGAATTGTATATTTCATCAAATCGTAGAAAATAGGTGGCAATGTCGTCATCTTCCTTCATCTTCAATTGTATGAACTTGTCTCTAAAGGTTTGGAGTTTAGATCCCTTGACTTTGGCATCATCTTCGTAGATATTCTGAAGTTTGTCCTGTTATCCCCGATATCTAGGGATAACTAGGAGATCATGTCTCGAGGCCCACATGGTCCTAGACATGGAGTACCGAGAGCAGGAGAGACCTAAGCATGGTCCTGGAGGACCCATCTTCTTCTTCTCAGCCAGCTTTGTTCTGTCAGCAGTACC